>SJYT01072097.1:3029-57348 GCA_006410635.1 Cephalophus harveyi
CTGAAACTCCAGTACTTTGGCCACCTCATGCGAAGAGTTGACTCATTGGAAAAGACTCTGATGCTGGGAGGGATTGGGGGCAGGAGGAGAAGGGGACGACCGAGGATGAGATGGCTGGATGGCATCACTGACTCAATGGATGTGAGTCTGAGTGAACTCCGAGAGATGGTGATGAACAGGGAGGCCTGGCGTGCTGCGATTCATGGGGTCGCAAAGAGTCCGACACGACTGAGCGACTGAACTGAACTGAATAAAGACATAGCAACAGAAAGCCTTCAAAATCAAGTACACAGAGAAAAAAAGGGTTTGGGAAAAAAGTCAGAATATCAATAATGTGTGAGAAAACATCTATCTGGGGTCCCAGAAGTTGTGGAAAAGAGAGGGAGAGAGAAAAATAAAGAAATAATGGTCAAAGTTTTTCCAAACTTGATGAAACATATAAACCATAGATTCAAGAATCTCAACAAAACTCAAACAGAAGAAACAAAATTACATAAAGGGTTATAACCAAACTGCTGAAATCCAAAAACAGAGGGGATTTTTTTCAAACAACTAAAAGAAAAATTATCACCATCAAACCTGCATCATAAGAGATATTCAGTTCAGTTCAGTTGCTCAGTTGTGTCCAACTCTTTGCAACCCCATGGACTGCAGCACACCAGGTTTCCCTGTCCAACTCCTGGAGCTTGCTCAAACTCATGTCCATCGAGTCAGTGATGCCATCCAACCATCTCATTCTCCTCCTGCCTTCAATCTTTCCCAGCAACAGGGTCTTTTCTAATGAGTCAGTTCTTCGCATTAGGTGGCCAAAGTATTGGAGTTTCAGTTTTAGCATCAGCCCTTCCAATGAATATCCAGGGTTGATTTCCTTTAGGATTAACTGATTTGATTTCCTTGCAGTCCAAGGGACTCTCAAGAGTATTCTCCAACACCACAATTCAAAAGCATCAATTCTTTGGTGATCAGCTTTCTTTATAGTCCAACTCTCACATCCACACATGACTACTGGAAAAACCATAGCTTTGACTAGATGGACCTTTGTTAGCAAAGTAATGTCTCTGCTTTTTAATCTGCTGTCTAGGTTGGTCATAGCTTTTCTTCCAAGGAGCAAGTGTCTTTTAATTTCATGGCTGCAGTCACCGTCTGCAGTGATTTTGGAGCCCAAGAAAATAAAGTCAGTCACTGTTTCCATTGTTTCCTCACCTATTTGCTATGAAGTGATGGGACCAGATGCTATGATCTTAGTTTTTTGTAATAAAAGATATTACAGGAAGTTAACTCGTTAGGAAGAAAATGGTTTCAAATGAAAATTTGGAGAAATACAAAGGAACGAAGAATGCAGAAACATTTAGATATTAAACATCATATTTCTAAATAGTCTATAGGCCAATGAAGAAATCACAAAGGAAATTAGAACATACCTGAGGAAATATAACACATCAAACTTAGTTGGTTTCAGTTAAAACAGTGCTCAGAGAGAAATATATAGCATTATATGCTTAAATGATATAGATAGCTCCCCAAAATCAATGAACCCTAGGCTTCCTTCTGAGCAGACTATAAAAGGAAGAGTCAAAGTAATCAGAAAAAAGAAAATAAATAGTACTGAAATGAAATGAATTAAGTGGAAAATTACCAAATTCAGACTTAAATTGAAGAAAGCAGGGAAAACCACTAGACCATTAGGTATGACCTAAATCAAATCCCTTATGATTATGCAGTGGAAGTGAGAAATAGATTTAAGGGGCCAGATCTGATAGATAGAGTGCCAGATGAACTATGGAATGAGGTTCGTGACATTGTACAGGAGACAGGGATCAAGACCATCCCCATGGAAAAGAAATGCAAAAAAGCAAAATGACTGTCTGGGGAGGCCTTACAAATAGCTGTGAAAAGAAGAGAGGCGAAAAGCAAAGGAGAAAAGGAAAGATATAAGCACCTGAATGCAGAGTTCCAAAGAATAGCAAGAAGAGATAAGAAAGCCTTCTTCAGATCCCTGTTTCATTCCGCATTCCAAGGCCAAATTTGCCTGTTACTTCAGGTGTTTCTTGGCTTCCTACTTTTGCATTCCAGTTCCCTGTAATGAAAAGGACATCTTTTTTGGGTGTTAGTTCTAAAAGATCTTGTAGGTCTTCATAAAACCATTCAACTTCAGCTTCTTCAGCATTACTGGTTGGGGCATAGACTTGGATAACTGTGATATTGAATGATTTGTCTTGGAGACGAACAGAGATCATTCTGTCGTTTTTGAGATTGCATCCAAGTACTGCATATTAGACTCTTTTGTTGACCATGATGGCGATTCCATTTCTTCTGAGGGATTCCTGCCCGCAGTAGTAGATATAATAGTCATCTGAGTTAAATTCACCCATTCCAGTCCATTTTAGTTCGCTGATTCTTAGAATGTTGACGTTCACCCTTGCCATCTCTTGTTTGACCACTTCCAATTTGCCTTGATTCATGGACCTGACATTCCAGGTCCTATGCAGTATTGCTCTTTACAGCAAACGATCTTTCTTCTATCACCAGTCACAGCCACAGCTGGGTATTGTTTTTGCTTTGGCTCCATCCCTTCATTCTTTCTGGAGGTATTTCTTCACTAATCTCCAGTAGCATATTGGGCACCTAATGACCTGGGGAGTTCCTCTATTGGTATCCTATCATTTTGCCTGTTCATACTGTTCATGGGGTTCTCAAGGCAAGAATACTGAAGTGGCTTGCCATTTCCTTCTCCAGTGGACCACGTTCTGTCAGCCCTCTCCACCATCGCCTGCCCATCTTGGGTTGCCCCATGGGCATGACTTGGTTTCATTGAGTTAGACAAGGCTGTGGTCCTAGTGTGATTTGATTGACTAGTTTTCTGTGAGTATGGTTTCAGTGTGTCTGCCCTCTGATGCCTTCTTGCACCACCTACCATCTTACTTGGGTTTCTCTTACCTTGGGCGTGGGGTATCTCTTCACGCCTGCTCCAGCAAAGCAGAGCCGCTGCTCCTTACCTTGGACGAGGGGTGTCTCCTTACAGCCACCATTACTGACCAGCATAATGAGATGAAAGTAATACTTTTAACTCTGTGGTCTTCCTCCCCAAAACTCATCATCCAGATCTAATAATGAAAGAAACATAAAACAAGCCCCAATTTAGGGACATTCAGTAAAATACCTTGACCAGTACTCCTCAAAACGTTCAAGATGATCAAAAGAAGGAAGATCTTAGAAACTGTCTTAGCCAACAAGACAGTTGGCTAAGACAGTTTATTTATTTTTTAAATAAATTTAAAAAATTTATTCAAATAGAAGGGTAATTGGTTTACAGAATTTTGTTGTTTTCTGTCAAACCTCGACATTAATCAACCATAGGTGTACATATATCCCCTCCCTTTTGAGACTCCCTCCAATCTCCCTCCCCACCCCACCCCTCTAGGTTGATACAGAGCTCCTGTTTGAATTTCCTGAGACACACAGCAAATCCAACAAGATTTTAAAGTGACAGGAAAGCTAGCAGTATCATGGTGCCCTATGTGATCTTGGAACAAAAAAAGGACATTAAAAAAAATTTAAATATGAATAGATTATTAATTTTAGTTAATAATACTGTATCTGTATCAGCTAATAATTATGATAAATGTACCATATTAATGCAAACTGTTAATAAGATAAATTTGATGTGGAGTATATGGAACTCTCTGTACTATCTTCATAGCTTTTCTGTAAATCTAAAACTATTCTAAAATAAAAAAGTTGTTTTAAAAGAATACACAAAGAAAACTCCAGGCCCGAAGGCCTTCACTGATGATTTCTAGTAACCATTTAGAAAAGGAATAACACCAATTTACAATCTCTTCAAGAAAACAAAAGAGGAAGGAACATTTTGCAAATCATTCTATGAGGCCAATGTTGTCCTGATAACAAAACAATGCAAACACATTACAAGAAAAGAAATTGCAAATTAATATCTTTCAGGAACACAGGAAAAATTCTTAGCAAAACTTTAGCAAAAGCATGGTCCAGAATACATCATTACCAAGTAGGGTTTATGCCAGGAATACAAAGCTTAGTTATCATGTAAAAATCAATGGAATTCACCATGTTAACAGATTTAAGAAGAAAAATCACACGATCATCTCAATAGATGCTAAGAAAGCATTTGACAAAAATTTAGTATTCATTTCTGATTTGGAAAAGAGTCAGACATGACTTAGCGACTGAAAGACAACATGATTTAAAAAAACTCAGCAACAAATGAAGTGAGATGGAAACCATGAAAGGAAGACAATTTCCTCAACCTGATACATCTAACTATTATTCATCACCATTACTTGGTGATGAAAGATTGAATGCATCACCCCTAATTTCACCCCTAATATTTAGAGCAAAACAGGATTATCTGCTCTTGCTTTCTCCATTTTACTTTTTACTGGAAGAAAAGTACATTGTACTTTGTACAAAAGTACTTTGTACTTTTCTCCAGAAAAAACAAGATGTGTATAAGAGACAGGTATAGAGCTTCTCCATATTTGGCTGCATAGAATATAATCAATCTGATTTCGGTGTTGACCATCTGGTGATGTCCACATGTAGAGTCTTCTCTTGTGTTGTTGGAAGAGGGTGTTTGCTATGACCAGTACATTTTCTTGGCAAAACTCTATTAGTCTTTTCCCTGTTTCATTCCGCATTCCAAGGCCAAATTTGCCTGTTACTTCAGGTGTTTCTTGGCTTCCTACTTTTGCATTCCAGTTCCCTGTAATGAAAAGGACATCTTTTTTGGGTGTTAGTTCTAAAAGATCTTGTAGGTCTTCATAAAACCATTCAACTTCAGCTTCTTCAGCATTACTGGTTGGGGCATAGACTTGGATAACTGTGATATTGAATGATTTGTCTTGGAGACGAACAGAGATCATTCTGTCGTTTTTGAGATTGCATCCAAGTACTGCATATTAGACTCTTTTGTTGACCATGATGGCGATTCCATTTCTTCTGAGGGATTCCTGCCCGCAGTAGTAGATATAATAGTCATCTGAGTTAAATTCACCCATTCCAGTCCATTTTAGTTCGCTGATTCTTAGAATGTTGACGTTCACCCTTGCCATCTCTTGTTTGACCACTTCCAATTTGCCTTGATTCATGGACCTGACATTCCAGGTCCTATGCAGTATTGCTCTTTACAGCAAACGATCTTTCTTCTATCACCAGTCACAGCCACAGCTGGGTATTGTTTTTGCTTTGGCTCCATCCCTTCATTCTTTCTGGAGGTATTTCTTCACTAATCTCCAGTAGCATATTGGGCACCTAATGACCTGGGGAGTTCCTCTATTGGTATCCTATCATTTTGCCTGTTCATACTGTTCATGGGGTTCTCAAGGCAAGAATACTGAAGTGGCTTGCCATTTCCTTCTCCAGTGGACCACGTTCTGTCAGCCCTCTCCACCATCGCCTGCCCATCTTGGGTTGCCCCATGGGCATGACTTGGTTTCATTGAGTTAGACAAGGCTGTGGTCCTAGTGTGATTTGATTGACTAGTTTTCTGTGAGTATGGTTTCAGTGTGTCTGCCCTCTGATGCCTTCTTGCACCACCTACCATCTTACTTGGGTTTCTCTTACCTTGGGCGTGGGGTATCTCTTCACGCCTGCTCCAGCAAAGCAGAGCCGCTGCTCCTTACCTTGGACGAGGGGTGTCTCCTTACAGCCACCATTACTGACCAGCATAATGAGATGAAAGTAATACTTTTAACTCTGTGGTCTTCCTCCCCAAAACTCATCATCCAGATCTAATAATGAAAGAAACATAAAACAAGCCCCAATTTAGGGACATTCAGTAAAATACCTTGACCAGTACTCCTCAAAACGTTCAAGATGATCAAAAGAAGGAAGATCTTAGAAACTGTCTTAGCCAACAAGACAGTTGGCTAAGACAGTTTATTTATTTTTTAAATAAATTTAAAAAATTTATTCAAATAGAAGGGTAATTGGTTTACAGAATTTTGTTGTTTTCTGTCAAACCTCGACATTAATCAACCATAGGTGTACATATATCCCCTCCCTTTTGAGACTCCCTCCAATCTCCCTCCCCACCCCACCCCTCTAGGTTGATACAGAGCTCCTGTTTGAATTTCCTGAGACACACAGCAAATCCAACAAGATTTTAAAGTGACAGGAAAGCTAGCAGTATCATGGTGCCCTATGTGATCTTGGAACAAAAAAAGGACATTAAAAAAAATTTAAATATGAATAGATTATTAATTTTAGTTAATAATACTGTATCTGTATCAGCTAATAATTATGATAAATGTACCATATTAATGCAAACTGTTAATAAGATAAATTTGATGTGGAGTATATGGAACTCTCTGTACTATCTTCATAGCTTTTCTGTAAATCTAAAACTATTCTAAAATAAAAAAGTTGTTTTAAAAGAATACACAAAGAAAACTCCAGGCCCGAAGGCCTTCACTGATGATTTCTAGTAACCATTTAGAAAAGGAATAACACCAATTTACAATCTCTTCAAGAAAACAAAAGAGGAAGGAACATTTTGCAAATCATTCTATGAGGCCAATGTTGTCCTGATAACAAAACAATGCAAACACATTACAAGAAAAGAAATTGCAAATTAATATCTTTCAGGAACACAGGAAAAATTCTTAGCAAAACTTTAGCAAAAGCATGGTCCAGAATACATCATTACCAAGTAGGGTTTATGCCAGGAATACAAAGCTTAGTTATCATGTAAAAATCAATGGAATTCACCATGTTAACAGATTTAAGAAGAAAAATCACACGATCATCTCAATAGATGCTAAGAAAGCATTTGACAAAAATTTAGTATTCATTTCTGATTTGGAAAAGAGTCAGACATGACTTAGCGACTGAAAGACAACATGATTTAAAAAAACTCAGCAACAAATGAAGTGAGATGGAAACCATGAAAGGAAGACAATTTCCTCAACCTGATACATCTAACTATTATTCATCACCATTACTTGGTGATGAAAGATTGAATGCATCACCCCTAATTTCACCCCTAATATTTAGAGCAAAACAGGATTATCTGCTCTTGCTTTCTCCATTTTACTTTTTACTGGAAGAAAAGTACATTGTACTTTGTACAAAAGTACTTTGTACTTTTCTCCAGAAAAAACAAGTCAAATGTGTAGACATCAAAAGCAAAAAATAAAAAATAAAATAAATAAGATTATACTCATGGATGATGTGACATGATTGACCATGTATAAATACTACTGAATTTACAAAAGTGGTAGCTAACCTTTTAGGTGAATTTAGCAATATTGGTATTAAAAAACAATTGTACTTATGTATACTAGCAATGAACAATTTAAAATATAATGTCATTTACAATTACATCAATATTTAGTGACATATTTCAGAAAATGCATGCAAGATCTGTACACTGAAGACTACGAAATAGTGTTGAAAAAAGTTAAAGAAGATCTAAATAAATGGAGAGAACATCATGCTCATTAATTGTAGACTCAATATTTTTTAATGTCTCTTTTGCCAAAATTTATTTATAGATTTAGAGAATCCTAATCAAATTTGTAGCTGGTTCATTGGGTAAACACTGACAAGTCACATCTAATATTCGTATGTAAATGTAAATGCCCTAAACTAGTCAAAACAATTTTGAAAAGTAAGAACGAAACTGAAATACTCACACTGATTTTAAGATTTACTGTAAAGATACAGTATTCAAGAGATTGTGACATTTCTATTTAGATAAATGTATAGATCACAGAGACACAATGTAAGCAAGAATGGCAGAGTAAGAACCTCCAAAACTCTTCTTTAAGGGCAATGAGACCACGGAGAAAATTGTCAGATTCATCTTTTTCCTATCTCTGGAAATCATCCAAAGACTTGCAGCAAATTGAGGAGTCTATTCAAGAAAAATAGCTGAATCTTTGTAAGAACACATTACCTAATTTCCATACCCATTTCCCCAATTCTGAAGTAGATATGAAAACAAACAGCCCACATTTACAGTGAAAACCAGCAGCCTGGCAGTGAGGGGGCAGACTGGAGATGGAACTCATCTGAAACCTCATTCTCAGAGAATTGTCATTATTTGACCCATTTGGTGGTTCTCCAAGAGACCAGTCACAAAATTCTTCTTCATTTGACCTCACGAGGAGCTTGCCTAGTGCAAAAAACCTTTGCCCAGGAATGTTTGTTGGAGACAGCGTGAGGCAATTGTCTAATATTGCAACTATCTGAAGAACTGGTTTAGCATTTAGGGTAAAGAATGTGTTCTCCAAAAGCATTAAAGTAAAAGCTTGATAATAAGATGCCTATGGGAGGCTTTGAAAAGCTCTGATATGTTTCTGGGAATCTATAAGGTCACATGTCCATGTAGGGCTGTATGCATGCTCAGAGCTATGTGCATCCTCAGGAAAAACTTGAGGAGGCTCCCTTCTGGTTGACCTTGAGGCTGTGTGAAAATAGCAAGTGAAGGCCAAAGCAGAAATGTAGACTGCCTGGCTGCGTGTTGAACGTGTTCCCTAACATACACATAGAGCCCCATAACAAAGACTGGGAGACATATTGGTTCCAGACATTTAAGGAAATTTCTAATGAGTTGACCTCAAGCTTACCCAGTAAAAACTTCAGAGGCACACATGATCAAAATATACAGACTCAACAGAGTTAGTTCAGAAAACTAACAATCATAAATCTTAGAGGGAGGGAGATTCTGACTTCCAGAATTGCCACGTTGTATTATTTGAACAAAAAGTTTTGAGAGATGCAAAGAAAAAAGAAAGCACAACCTATACACAGGAAAGAAAAAACAGCTAATAGAATACTATCTCTGATGGAGCACAGATTTTGGATTTACTAGTCAAGATTCTAGCTCAGATATTTTGAATATGTTCTAAGAACTAATGGAAGACATGTACAAGGAACTAAAGGAAAGCATGAGAACAATGGTTCAGTGAAGAGAATAGAAATAAAGAGATACAACAATGTATGTATGTATCTAATATATTTATATATGTATATATACACAAATAGAAGTTAGAAATTCTAGGATCAAAGAGTACAACACTTAAAATGAAGGGCTAGATGGACTCAACAGCAAATGTGAGCAGGAAGAGAATCAGCAAACTTGAAAATAGGTCCATTGAGATTATTCATCTGAGAAAGAGAAAGAAAAATGAGTGAAGAAAAACGAACAGAGCGTTAGAGATCTGTGGTTTACTGTCAAACATATGTCAACATGTGAATAATGGGAGTTCTGAAAAGAGAAGCTGCACAAGAAGAGCAGCAAGTCTATTTAAAGAAGTAGTGGCTGAAATCTTTCCAAATTTGATGCAAAACATTACATATCAATAAGCTCAATAAACTTCAAGTAGAATAAATTAAAGAGGTCAACACCTAGGCACATCATAGTCACGTTGCTGAAAGTCAAAGACAAAGATAGAACCACAAAAGCAGCAAAAATTAAAAAAAAAACAAAACAGCTCATCAGTATGAAGCAACATGAAGATCAACAATATCTCATGAAAAACTATGGAGATCAGAGGCAGTGGGATTGAACAGTCAAAGTCCTGAAAGCAAAAGATTTTTAATCAAGAAGTCTACAACTAGCAAAGCAATTCTTCAAAAATAAAGGAAAAATATGACATACTCATACAACAAAACTTGAGGGAATTTGTTTCTAGCCAACCTACCCTCCAAGAGCTACTGAAGGGAGCCTTTCAAGCTGAAATAAAGGACTCTTAACAGTGATTCAAACCAACATGAAGAAACAGAGAGCTCCAGTAATGGTAGATATAGAAGGCTATATAAATGTATTTTTAATTAATTTTTTCCTCAATTGATTTAAAGTACAACTGAAGAAATCAATAATTAGATCAAATGGAAGAAATTAAGACCAGAAATGTAACCACTGGAATATGCTGAATTGAGTTTTAGCAAAGATATCAATTCAATGGGGGAGTAGATTGTCTAACAAATACTAAAACATCATACAAAAATGACTCTTAGATCATATTCAAAATTAATTCAAGTTGGATAATAAACTGAAACTTAAGATGCAAAATTATAGGGACTTCGCTGGTGGTCCAGTGGTTAAGAATCCACCTTCCAATGCAGGGGATATTGCTTTCATCCCTGGTCAGGGAACTAAGATCCCACATGGTGTGGAGCAACTAAGTCCATGCACTGCAAGTACTGAGCCTGAGCACCACAACCAGAGAGCCTATACACTGCAGTGAAAGTTCCCATGTGCGGAAGCTAAGACTCGACCAGCCAAATAAATAAAAAAATGAATAAAAAAAATAAAACTATAGAGGAATTTCCTAGAAGGGAAAAAGCATGAACCATGAAAGAATAAACTGTTATGCTGAGCATCATAAAAAATTAAAAATGCTCATAAGAAAATGAAAAGGCAAATCACAGCCTGGGAAAGAATATTTGTAAGCATATATTTGATAAAGAGTTTGAATCTAGAATATACAAAGAACTTTTACAACTCAATGAAAAAGTGGGTGAAATTTTTATTGACACATTACCAAATTAGATATATAATAAGCTTATGGAAAAATGTTCAAATTATCTATCATTAGGGGAATGTAAATTAAAATCCCAGTGATAGTCTACTACATATCCCATTTGAAGAGCTAAATTAAAGAGATCGTCAATGTCAATTTTTAGCAAAGATGTGTGTCAACTTTGTCAAAACCTGGTATTTTTGGTGGAACTCTCACCCATTGCAGTTGAGCATGTAAAATGGTGCACTCACTTTGGTGAATATAGTTTGGCAATTTCTTATAAACTTTTATGTAACCCTGCTTTATTTCTAGAAATCTTTTTTACTAAGTGTTTCAGAGAAATGAAAAGAATATGTCCACATGTTCTCATTTATATCTAGCAGTTTTATTCATAATTGCCTCAAACTGGTAACAACAAGATGTCCATCAACTGTTGAAAGGTTAACACTTTCTAGCATATTCATGCTAAGGAATACTATTCAGCAAGAAAAAGGAGCAGACTGCTGAAACACAACAACATGGATGTATCTCTACAGCATTATGCTAAGTGGAGAAAGCCAGAAAAAAAAAAAAAAAGAGAGAGAAAACATGATTCCATTTACATGAAATTCTAGAAAAGGCCAAACTATAGTGAGAGAATGTAGATCAGTTGCTAGGGCCCTGAGATGGAAGCAGAGGTTTGACTGAAAAGAGAACAAGGGAACTTTTTGGAAAAATAAATTTGTTCTGTAACATGATTATAGTGGCAGTTATACAACTACAGTCAACCCTTCATATCCACAGGTTCTGCATCCTTGGATTCTAATCAACTGTGGATCCAAAATATTTGGAAAGAAAAATTCCAGAAACTTCTAGAAAGTTAAGCTTTGCCTCACATTAATTACATGTTATTTGCATTTTATTAGGTATTAAAAGTAATCTAGAAATGGTTTAAGGTATGCAAAGATTGTGGTGGTTATGTGCCACTCTACATCATTTTATTTAAGGGATTTGAGAATCTGTGAAGGAAAGGGTCAAGATGTGGGGTGGAAGGAGGGGCTGGAATGGATCAATGGATTTAGGATCCTGAGGGATGATTGTATATACACATTTTTCAAAAGTCATCAACATGCACATGTAAAATTAGTGGGTTTAATTAGTTTTATGTTTAATTTTTATTTTTACTTTATTTTGCTTTACAATACTGTATTGGTTTTGCCATACATTGACATGAATCAGCCACGGGTGTACATGAGTTCCCAATCCTGAACCCCCCTCCCACCTCCCACCCTAGTTTTAAAATTATACCTCAACAAGGCAGACTTAAAAACACACAACATACACACAACAAGGCTGACTTAAAAACACACACAACAGAAGTCCCTTCTTGGGGCCTTTGAACTTAAAGTTCACTCTGGACCTTCTCACAGAAATCTGTGTGGCCCACTCCCTCACTGCAGTCAACTGCCTGAACAAGCTTCACCTGTCCTGGGGGCCTTCTCTGTGCCCTCTCTTAAAAATAGAACCCCTAGGACTTCCCAGGTGGCCCAGTGGTGAGGACTCCACCTCCACTGCATCAGATGTGAGATTCCTCTTGGGGGAACTGGGATCCCGCATGCTACATGGAGTGGCCAAATATGTACAGATAGACAGATGGCACCCCTGCTTTATCAGTGTCTATCCTTTGTTGCTATTTTATTGTTGAGTTGCTATGTCATGTCTGACTCTTTTGCAATCCCAGGGCCTGTAGCCTTCCAAGCTCCTCTGTCCATGGGATTTCTCAGGCAAGAGTACTAGAGTGGGTTGCTATTCCCTTCTCCAGGGGATCTTCCTGATCCAGGGAATAGAACCCACATTTCCCCCACTGCAGGTGTATTCTACTGCTGAGCTACCAGCGAAGTCTAAATTTTTACCCTGTGTTATTTTCTTTGTGGCAATTATCACTACAAAAATTAAACAAATGAAATAAACACACAGCAAGAAACACAACCCCTGTTTCTCCTTCCTCCCCCAAAGTTTGGCACAAACAGCCGTTTTTTATGCCCCACCTTTCTATGAGACTCCTCCAGGTTGCCTCTAGCTTCAGCCTTGGTCAGGTTCACCTTGCCGTAACATTTCACATTTTCAATCTCTTCCTTCTTGGCGTGTGCTCTTTGCTGGCTCGCATAACCTCCCTCTCTTCTGAACTGCTCTCAGCTGCTTGGCTTCTCCCTTTTGGTTCTCTTTCCAAGCCTCTCTGCCTTCACCCCTTAGAGGCGGGCCTCCACCAGGATGTTTCTTGCTTTGGTTCTGCCCTTAGTGAGCGCTGGGCATGTTATCCTACCCTCTACAGAATCTCACTCATCACTTCCAAATATAACAATCCAGGCCCAATCAGCTCTTGGCAGCCCAGGGGGTCTTACATTGTCAAGGGCTATAAGAAAACCGTAAGAGAAAGGAGTTTAAATTTGCTTTAATTTAAACCAGTCTGTATCACACAGCTAGAAGAGATGTGTGAGAAATACATGGTTCGGGTAAAAATCAAATGAGTACTAGTGTTGCAACTCCAACGGAAGTTTATAATCCCCATCTCCCAATCTAATCCAGCCCAAGCTTTACAGCCACAGCGGAGAACTCCCCACCTTCCATCACATGACAGCACTGGCGTTCCTGGCAACCACAGCTCTGTCCCCATGACGGCGCCACCCCTTCTTCAGCTCAGCCCTTGGCACGTGTGCAGAGCTGATCATGAGGGAACCTGCCCACTGAGACATTTTCCCAGACAAGCAAGCCTCCCTTTACTATTCATTCTCCTTTTGGATCCAGGATGCTTTGCAGACCCGGGAACTACCTCATAAAGCAATGTGCCTGCTACCCTATGTGAGTCAAAGGAGCATGTCACTATGAGTTTAAGAAAATAAAATCTGTCCACAGTAAAATGGATTTAGTGGTCACAGTGGTATTCATAAAACACCTCTCCTCAGCTTCTGAAGCACAGGCTTTAATAATTTAACGTTTTTTCTGCTGTGACAGAAACAGAAAGTCCACAGTAAGATGAAGCCTACATCTGCCCCATTTTCGTGGCAGCAGAACCATTGTCTCTTCGGCCACCTTTAAAAACTTCTCTGTGTAAAGTCTCTTCATATCAGGGCACTGATTTGGGATGCCCGTCTCCTCCAGGCTGATCAGGATGAAGGGCCCAGTTCTTCAAAGCTTTAGCAAAGAAAAAGGATTTCAGTATTTGCATTTGACCTAACTAACTTATATAGTTTTTTTTTTTTTTTCAAATTCTGAATCCTTAACCTAACTACAAAAGTAACAAGATAAAAGCAAAACTAAACACCTAGTATCCTGCCACGTCGACCGATAGATGCTCCACAATTACTTTCCCTCCAATGGCACCCCACTCCAGTACTCTTGCTTGGAAAATCCCATGGATGGAGGAGCCTGGTAGACTGCAGTCCATGGTGTCGCGAAGAGTCAGACATGGCTGAGCGAGTTCACTTTCACTTTTCACTTTCATGCATTGGAGAAGGAAATGGCAACCCACTCCAGTGTTCTTGCCTGGAGAATCCCAGGGACGGGGGAGCCTGGTAGGCTGCCATCTACGGGGTCGCACAGAGTCGGACATGACTGAAGGAGCTTAGCAGGGTTTATTACTGCTACTAAACTTTTCCCAATTAAAGCAATATATCCAAGGGTTTTGTTGTTGTTTGAGTGTGGGGGAGCTGTGCAGCACCAGGGACTGAAACTGTGCCCCCTGCAGGGGAACCACAGAGTCTTAACCACTGGACTGCCAGGAAGTCCCATATCTAAGGTTTTAATATATTAAAAATATATAAACATTTTTAAAATATAAAAAGTAATAAATATTCCCTCTGAAAATTTGGAAAATAGAAAATATACAAAGAAGAAAACTGCAATACCTAGAATTACACTGGTGAAGAATCACTGCAAATATATCTTATAGCTATTCAGTTTTTTTAATGGACATGCACACAGATTTGCACATTTATGAGGTCATACAATATATACTGTTCTATAATCTATTTCATTTAATAATTCACTGTGAGCATTTAGTGATCATATAGTATTTTTAATGTCTTTATAGCATTCCATTATATGCCTTGTATCATTTATATAACACAGATCTTTTTTTTTCTTAATGTTTCAGTTGTTTCTATTTATTTGCTTATAAATAATACATGCTTGTATATTTATTTTAGTACATCTCTATTTCCACAGGATGAATTTTTGGATGATATACTATAATTTTTAGTAAGATAAACCTAGGATTCTGAAATGCCCCTGAAGATCTAGGACTTGCCATTTAGGGCCCTGTACATTTAATAAATTCTCCAGTGATTCTTCTTAGAGCCCAGTCGCAATCCCATTGTTTGCAAAAGTCTTAAGAACATGTAATGAATTAGGTGTTTATTCTCAAAGCTGGCATTCTAGGACCTGCCTTCTAATTATGTATTGGGCTCTCTACCAGTCCTTACAGAGGATCAAGGGAGATGCTATTGTTTTCAAGTTATAAGTATGGAAATTGAGAGCGATTCAATCCCTTACCCAAGGTCATAAACAGTAATAGACGGGACTTGGACCCAGGTCAGTTATGCGCATGCTCTTCTCCTACAGGACTCTCACTAAGGCCCCGCCCACCCTCCAGAACGAGGCGTGCATTCTGCTACACGGGCCGGCCTGTCTAGGTTGGAGCCCGTCTTTAAGTCTAGCCCTGTGACTTCATACAAATACTGTCCTTGTTGGCATTTGCTTCTTCATTTCCAAAATACAAACAAGAACAGTACCCATAGGGATGTGCGGTGGGCTAAATCAGTTAATGCTTAGACTTGTGCCTGGGCCTTTGGAAATATTCATTACATTTGTCATCATTGTCATTGTTTCTGCTATTACATTCCAGGCAAACCAGCATTACTGACCATTGTCCAAACACAGGCTGGTCACTGATTTGTTCTGCTCACACTGTTTTCTATGCTTGGCATGCTTACCCCATCTTCATACAGTAGACTTTATGGCTAATATTTATTGGTGATGCTGGTGGAATACATCCTCCTTATCCTCCCAAAGCCATTCTCTTCCTTATTGTTCATGATCTCTTCCTTTCTATCACACTACCTGTAACTCTTTTATATTTTTCATCCTGTCTGTCTTGTTTCAGAGTTTATGTATACTTGCTTACTTCCTTACTAAACCAGAAGCTCGCTGAGGGAAGAGACTGTCCTGGGAACTGTCACACACATAGTGTGAAGGACACTGCAAAGACGATGCCAGAGAGCCCATGTTTAATCCAAGGCCGCCCCTTTGTTTAAGTTCTCTGTAAGCCGGTTTTACATTGTAAAGTGGCCATGGTAATAAGACCTATTTGTAGATTTGTTGGGGGATTAAATGCATCAATATATGTAATGTGTTTGGAATTGTGTCTGGAGCAAAGCAAATGCTCAAAAAATGCTAGTTTTTCTAATTTTACATAGTAGCCACTGAGTGTTACTTAAGTGAATGCCAACACGTATGAATCACAATTAGTCACTAGACATTTGCCTTAACTGTCCCCTCTTTGATATCTGAGTGAAAAGCTGTGTGGACTCTCTCTGGATATTATTTGGTGCAATCAGGAATAATTTCGTAAGATTAGTCTTCTCATTGGTGGTGCTAATAGGTGAGGGTAGTAGTAGTAGTGACTATTGAGCTCTAAGCTCTGGGTCAAAGAGAACAGATATAGGTAAATCTTATAAAAATAAAGGAGAAAATAACTCCTGGAAAATGACCCTTTAATTTCTCCAAAAGTCAAACCGTTTGTGAGAAACACTGAGGCCAACAGCAAACACCTTGCTGAAGGCATCTTGGGGCCACAAGAACAGACCTGTTTGGTTGTTAGTGTTACATCCAGAGGGGTGGCCAGCTATAAGTAGAACCAGGGAAACTGCTGCTGTCTAGTTACACTTCTTGTTTCCCTAGAACTTCTGTTCCCACCCCAAAGAGCAATATGGCTGCCATCCATCCCATCAGTTCAGTTCAGTTCAGTTCAGTTCAGTCACGCAGTCATGTCTGACTCTTTGCAACCCCATGGACTTCAGCACGCCAGGCCTCCCTGTCCATCACCAATTCCCGGAGCTTGCCCAAACTCATGTCCAGTGGGTTAGTGATGCCATCCAACCATTTCATCCTCTGTAATCCCCTTCTTCTCCCGCCTTCAATCTTTCCCAGCATCACGGTTTTTTCCAATGAGTCAGCTCTTTGCACCAGGTGGCCAAAGTATTGGAATTTCAGATTCAGCATCAGCCCTTCCAGTGAATATTCAGGACTGCTTTCCTTTAGGATGGACTGGCTGGTTCTCCTTGCAGTCAAGGGACTCTCAAGAGTTTTGTCCCACACCACAGTTCAAAAGCGTCAATTCTTTGGCCCTCAGCTTTCTGTATAGTCCAACTCTTACATCCATACACGACTACTGGAAAAACTATAGTTTTGGCTAGATGGATCTGAGAGATGGACTGAGCTCAAATTTAATGAGGTCAGAACATCAGCAATTTGTTCTGACCTTTGATTTCTGACCTCTTATTAAATTTGAGCTCAGTTACCAGCTCTCAGGCTTTCACAATTTTCTTCTTAGTCAGGGTGTTATGCAGTCTGTTTTTATTCTTTTAGTGGTTACCCTTGGAATCATAATGTATATTCTCAATTTATCATAAGTTAATGTTAATCTTGGGGCTCCCCTGGCAGCTCAGCAGTAAAGAATCCATATGCAGTGCAGGAGCCACAGGAGATGTGAGTTCGATCCCCGGGTTGGGAAGATTCCCTGGAGGAGGGCATGGCAAACCACTCCAGTATTCTTGCCCGGAGAATCCACGGACAGAGGAGCCTGGCAGGGTACAGTCCACAGGGCCACACACAGTTGGATATGACTGAAGTGACTTAGCACACACACAGTGTTAATCTATATTTTTGCCTTCCTTCTGAGTAATATACTGCCTCTCTGGAAAAATTACTGTTATACTGCATGATACTAAAATACATTTCTCTGGCCATGATGACTGAGTCCTTCTCATCATTAAAGAGGTTATTTCAAAGAAGGAAAATAGGTTTCAGTATGTCCACATCAGTTAGTAATAGCCAGAGCTCTGAGGCAATGCTTAGGTGCAGAGGGAAAAATGAGCCTTGAGGTCTTTCAGGAGCCAAGTAGAAATCAGAGATTAGATCTGAGAGTAATCAGAGATATCTGCTAGAAACGTATAACCTACCAAGATTGAATGATGAAGAAATAGAAAATCTAAAAAGACTAATTTGTAAGGAGATTGAATCAGAAACAAAAAACCTTCCAACAAACAAGTCTAGGATGAGATGGCTTCACTGGTGAATTCTACCAAACATTTAAAGAAAAATTAATACCTTTTCAAACTCTTCCAAAAGATAGAATAGGAGGGAACACTTCCAAACTCAATTTATGAAGTCAGCATTACCCTGATACCAAAACCAGACAAGAATATCACAAAGAAATGAAAGTTATAGGTCAATATACCTGAAGAACATAGATGCAAAAATCTTCAATGAAATATTAGAAAATCAAATTTAATAATATATTAAGATGATGTGCCATGATCAAGTGGGGTTTATTCCAGGGATGCAAGGATGGTTCAATACCTGCAAATCAATCAGTGTGATACACCACATTAACCAAATGAAGGATAAAAATCATATGATCATCTCAGCAGATATAGAAAAATATTCAGCAAAATTCATCATCCATTCATATAAAACCTCTCAAAAAAAAGGTGTGGTATTGGTGTAAAACAGACACATAAATGAATGGGTCAGAACAGAGAGCCCAGAAGTGAACCCATACATATATGGTCAATTAATTTATAATAACTGCAGTCCATGGGGTTGCTAAGAGTCGGACATGACTGAGCGACTTCATTTTCACTTTTCACTTTCATGCATTGGAGAAGGAAATGGCAACCCACTCCAGTGTTCTTGCCTGGAGAATCCCAGGGATGAAGGAGCCTGGTGGCTGCCGTCTATGGGGTCGCACAGAGTCAGACATGACTGAAGCGACTTAGCAGCAGCAGCAGCCACAAATATGCTGGGGGAAGGGATAATCTCTTCTGTAAATGGTGTTGGGAAAAATGGACAGCAATGTGCAAAGGAATGAGACTGGATCTCTATCTTACACCATACACAAAAACAAACCCAAAATGGATTAAAAACCTGAACATAAAGACCTAAAATCATAACATTTCTAGAAGAAAACATAGGGGTAATTTCCTTGACATTGGTCTTGACAATGGTTTTTCTTTCTTTTTTTTGGATTTGACACCAAAAGCAAAGGCAACAAAAGCAAAAAAGAAACAAGTCAGACCACATCAAATTAAAATACTTCTGCAGAGCAAAGGAAACTATCAAGGAAATGAGAAGGTAACCTATTGAATGGAAGAAAATATTTGCAAATTGTGTATCTGATAAAGGGGTTAATATCAAAAGTTGAAGAATCTATACAATTCAATAGCAATACAACAAATAATCCAATAAAAAAGTAAGCAGAACTGAACAGCCATTTTTCTGAAGAAAACAACCAAATGATCAATTGATATGTGAAAAGATGCTCAACACCACTAAACATCAGGGAAATACAAATCAAGACCACAGTGAGGTATCACCTCACACCTGTTTGAATGACTTTTATCAAAAAGATAAGAGATCATAAATGTTGGTGAGGAGGATGAGGAGAAAAGAGAACCCTTGTGCACTGCTGGGGATGTAAATTGGTTTCAGGCAGTACAGAAAACAGTGTGGAGATTCCTCAAAAAAATAAACGTAGACCTGTCATATGATCCAGCAGTTTCACATCTGGGCATTCATACGGAGAAAATGAAACCATTATCTCGAAAAGACATCTGAATCCCTATATTCTTTGCAGCATTCTTTACAATAGCCAAGACATGGAAACAGTGTTTCTATTGATGGAAGAATGAATAAAGAAAATGTTGCATACATACAATGGAATATTATTCAGTCATACAAAGAAGGAAATCTTGTCATCTGCAACAACATGGATGGATCTTGAGGGCATTGTGCTAAATGAAATGCCATCAGAGAAAGACAAATACTAATATGATCTTAATTACATGGAACCTTAAGAAGTTGAGCTCATAGCTACAGAGAACACACTGCTGATTTCCAGAGCAGGTGTTTGGGGCAGCAGGGGGCTGGAATAGTGATCAAAAGGTACAAATTTTCAGTTTTAGGAGAAAGAAGTTCTGGAGATGTAACATACAGCATGATAACTATAGTTAACAATACTGTATTATATATTTGAAAGTTGTTAAGAGATCTTAAAAGTTCTCATCACAAGAAAAATAAATTTTTAACTCAGTGATATATGTTAACTAAACTTATTGTGGTAATTATTTCATGTTACATAAATATATCAAAACCTTACACTGTACCCCTTTGACAAATAACAATATCAGTTTTATCTCAATAAAACTGGGAGTGGGGAGATCTGGCTAATAAAGGACTTAAGCAACACGTGTCTTTCCTGGGGATTGTTTGGGGATTTCCCAGCTTACTGGTGACTTCTTGCAGTTAAAACTGTGCTCTCTAGGATGAGGTAACAGCTGTTGGAGGGTGCCCTGCTCACATGGAGATTGTGAGAATGCAACACCTGTGCTTGTACCAGGCTGGTCGTCATCCCATCAGGGGAACTGAGATCAGAACTGGGTATTAGCAAACAGAAAATACCAGAGCAAGAAAGGAGGTAATTCATTTTGCAGTGCTTACTCCTAAGATAAAATGTGGAGCACAGAGCAAGCTGACAGGGAGTCAGAGTGGAGCTCAGCCTTGAGGTGATCTTAGGAGGACAGGGTTCTGCCTCTCCTATTGGCTGATATGTCACAGTGAGATTTCCTTAAATCAATGTGGTCTGAGGTTTCCTGAGAGAACCAAGCTGGTGAGTGGCCAGGTGAGAAAGACAGCTTGTCGCCAGTGCTGGGCACAGACTTGTGGACACTGAGACCCAGGTTTCCAGGCCCAGTGCTCGAGAATGCCTGGGAGCTCCCTGTCCACATGCTAACAGGGCACTCAGAACAGGGAAGAACCAGACTTTTCTCTCTGTTCCCCATCTCATTCTGGGGGCATTTGAAGCAGTTTTAAAAAGAGCTGGGCTTCCTGGCTTGGGCCTCGCTGGTGTATTCCCGGGGTTTGTTGTCGAGTCTCAGTATGTACTCTACACCTCTGGAGAAAGCCCACTTCTTAGAAGATTCCGTGTTTATTCATCACATTCTATTAACTCTCTGCTCCCTGGAGTTTCAAATGCCCCCAGAATGGGATGGGGAACAGAGAGAAAAGTCTGGTTCTTCCCTGTTCTGAGTGCCCTGTTAGCATGTGGACAGGGAGCTCCCAGGCATTCTCGAGCACTGGGCCTGGAAACCTGGGTCTCAGTGTCCACAAGTCTGTGCCCAGCACTGGCGACAAGCTGTCTTTCTCACCTGGCCACTCACCAGCTTGGTTCTCTCAGGAAACCTCAGACCACATTGATTTAAGGAAATCTCACTGTGACATATCAGCCAATAGGAGAGGCAGAACCCTGTCCTCCTAANTGAGTCTGTGCCCAGCACTGGCGACAAATAATTACCACAATGCTGACATCCTTCTCATCTCCATTGGCTTCAAAAAATGAGACCATTGGAGGGAAAATATTAAATTTAACCGGGGCCTAATTCTTCACCTTTGTAGGGTGCAGGTTAGGTACCTAAGAATGGGTGTACACCTAACTGGACTGGTGGTACAAAACTGGGGCCCTGTGCCCCATCCCCAAATCCCACCGAAACCAGAGGATGACTGGTAACATCCTTAGGTGTTGCTACCCCTGAGACTTCGCTTTTTACCATCGTAAACCATCAAACTGAAGACTTATCTGAGAGAAGGAGCTCTCCCACAGCCTCCCAGACTCTTGGCGTTTACTAGGCTTCCTCAGCTGCTGATCCACTTCCTTATGGCCCAAGATGATTCCAAATAAAAATGACTGGGAGTCCCCTTTTTTGAGTGGCTCAGCTGATATAAATGGATACCATTTTTATGTCCTATTCCCCCTCCTCTCCAACCAGCAGTTAAGTTTGAACTCCTTCATTAGCCAGTCAATTTATTTCTGCCTTCCATCTGACTAGTGCAAAATTTAATCTAATTTAAAACTTAATCAGGTGAAGCAATCAACACAATATGGAAATCCAGGATTTCCTCCGCATAGTGTACAAATAAGAAAAATGTGTTTACCAGCATAATTAGGGAAGAATGGTTTACAGCGTAGGGAATAACTTGGGGGAAGACCATGTACCTGCTGCTGGGGGATGATGAGGTGTCCACTCGCTGACCAGAAACCCCGACACAGGCAAACAGAAGAGCTGGTGACACCCTGGCAAGGACATTGAGAATAGGTTTGGGTGTCCATATGGGATCCTAACAGGCTCATCTGACAGTCAGCCCTGGTTCAGCGGAAAAGGCAGTGAATTGCCATGGAAGGTCTGTCTCATCATCGATGACTCCCTGTGGGAGCCTCAGTTCTCTTATGTGGCCAGTGGGGACCCGTCCCTACCCATCATGGTGGTTACTGGCACCACCTGGGTCATAAGCCCAAGCTGGTCATAAGCACAAAAGCTCTCTGCAGGTGCTAGTTTTTTTTTAATCAAAGGAGACTGGCTATACAGTAAACAATCATAGGAAGCAGATGCGTCAATCAATCAGCAGTTGGGACGCCTCACAGTGTCAGCGCTCAGGGGCGCAGGACACCCAAGGGCTCATGCTGCAACACGCACAGCCCTTTCGGAAATGGGTCGCAGGATAAATCTGGGCAGTGGGTGTCGGTGAGTGCTGAGGATGAGATGATGTCGGGCAGAGTGAGGAGTTTAAATCTGCAAGGATGAGGAAGGAGCCCTTCAGGATTCACTCCTTCATTTAAAAAAATTATTTGCTCAACAAATGTCTATTGTGTGTTTGATCTAGATTAGGCAGAGGAGCAAAGCCGTGAGGCAAAGCCATGCAGCGCATGCTGGGGGCCTCCAAACAGAGCTCTGAGAGCATCAGGAGAGAGAGACAGGAGAGAGAGGGAGAGAGCAGGCAGGTTGTGGTGGATCAAGGAGTCTGCCTGTGTGCCTGGCTTTGATTCAGAGGCGCAGAGCTACTGCCCTTGAAGACAGACCCAAGGAGAATGAATAAGTCTTCCCTTTGTTTTGGTGGACGCTCACCTCGCTGACGGGGCTGATTCAGAGAGTGGATTTGGAGGCGGTTGAGCAGCAGAGTGCCTGGAGCAGAGGCACTTCTGAGGGTTCCCAGACAGAGCCCAGGAGGGGTTCTGGGCCAGTTCACTGCAGGCAGCTGGATCTCTCTGTCACACACATACACACACACACGTGCACACACACAGAGACATGCACACACACCACATGGCTGGCTCAAGCCTGGGACCTGATCCTACGATCCTTGACCTAGTGGAAGTTCTGATCCCAGCACCTGAAGCCTTGGCTGAGAATGGAGAGGATTCCAAGGAATCCTCTTTAGCATCTTTTGAAAGGGGGCACCTTGCCATTGAGGCAAAATCAAGGTCCTGGTGGCCTAGTGGCACCAACAGCCCAAAAATGGGCTGTGAGGCTCAAACCCACTTCCTCCCAATGTGAGCTTGGTCTGAAAATAAGATGGGAATAACCCAAGCTGTCCCTCCATTCCCCATATGTTCCTCCATCCCCCAAATGCACTGGGTGGAAGTAAGGGAGAGTTTTCACTGGCGGGTGAATTGACATATTGTGAAGACCAGAGGCTGGAGGGTCAGGAGGCCTGGAGTCCCTCGCTGCTCCCTGATCGGGCTGGTCTTATGACCGTGGGAACTTGCCTTGTCCTTCTGGGCCTCAGTTTACTCCTTTGTAAATGGGAGGTGTTGGTTTAGAGCTGTGGTCCTCACCTGGCAGGTGGTGGTGGAGGGATGCAGAGTCAGCCCCTTGGAGGAGGGTGGGATAGGTGGGTGTGGACCCTGCTGGAAGGGTGTTGGCTGGATGAAGGTGAGGAAGTTGGGGCCCCAGGGAACATGTCACCTCACCCTGCTGCCCTAAAACCTATGTTAACTTTTTAAACTCCAGACCATCTCACAACTGATCATTATTACCACTCCTAAGGCAAGTATAGTAGAATTGATCTTCCTGTCTCCAAAAGAAGAAATCAATAAAAAAGTGACATCTTCCAGGAAACAGCTGAATGTTCAATATGCGAGGATGCTGAAAACAAACCATTAATCCCCAAATTTCAAAACATCACAAAGTTATAATTGAAACAATTAAATTGATTGGTAGCCCTGACACTAAACTGAAAATTCACACCCCACCCTAAACTGGCCCCACCCTAGGGAGTGACATCTCATGAGCCTTCTTGGAGTTGGTGGGGACAATTTCAACCCCAGCCTCCTCTCTGTCTTTGGCTCCAGCTTCCACGCCTCTGCAGTATGGGATCCACCCTCTGGCCTCTGCCTCCTCCCTCCCTACACAGTCCCAGGGCTGGACTCTCTTCTTTGCCTGTCCTTCCTGCCCTACCCTGGCTCCCAAAACAGTGGGCCCCTGGCCAGGTACCCCGGGCCCGGCTCACCTGGTCCAGTTCTTTCTCTCACCCCTTCCCATCAAGCTTCCCAGCCTTCATCCCTTTCCTCAAACCTCCCTATGTCTTCTGCACAGAGCAGCCTGGCCTCTTACTCCACAGAGAAGGGCAGGGCTCATCTGGAAACAACATTCTCTCGATCGCCCTGCTCCCCAGACCAGCCAGGGCCCCCACTGGGCCCGACCCCTCCAGCCTCAGGGCCTGCACTTTGGACTCCCTCCTTCAGCTGCCTCAGCCCCTGCAGCTCAGGAGTACACGGCCCCTGGAGATTTAAAGAAAGAACTGTGTGCTAACAGGGAAAGCTCTATGCCTGGCGATCAGGAGACCCACAAGGCAGCGCAGTCTCCACCACCTCCAGTCCCCTGGAGCAGAGGAAGCCCACCTGGAGAGGACACCTCTGGCCCCTCCATCCGGCCCCTCCTCTGGCTGTGCCCCCTCCCTCCAGCCTCAGCCCTCAGGTCCTGCAGGCCCTTGCTCTGGTCCAAGGCCCTGGTGCTGGCTCCATGGGCCACCTGCTGTCTCACACCGGCTGGAGAAGGCTCCATAGCTCTGGGTTCTGATGGTGGAGGGAGGCGGAGAGGAAAATGCCCAGTGTGCTCCAGCCCCCAGATGAAGCAGACATGATGCAAACCACGATTTCTTAATATTCTCAGTGTGATTCTGTTCAGTGAGACTGTCTTCGTCTCTCTTTGATCAAATTCTTTTCACTTTCCTTCTTGGGCATGAGGAGGGATGAATGCATCTCCAGGGCAGAGTAAGGGGGAAGAAAACTCCCCATTACAGGGAAATGCTCTTGGTACCCCAGAAGAACAGTCCTCTGACCTTGCTCCTGCTGCCCTCAGCCTGCCCTCTGATCTCCTTCTCCCCATCATTCCCACCTGGAAAACCTGGAAATTCCTGCATCTCATCAGCATCCTTAGTCCCTTGCTCACTCTCCACTTCTGCTTGCCGCCCACAACCCCTTCCTCTGAAATGGCCCTCCCCAAGTCCTCGCTTCCCTCCAGTTGCTACATCCAGTGCAGAGCTTAAAATCTTTTTCATTTGCCACTTCAGGCCCCTGAAGCAGAAGTAATCCTTGCTTTTCTCTAAGCTATAGGCTGTTCCTTCCCCACTTCTCTGCCTCTTAGATGAGAGTATTTCTTGTCTGCTCTCTGAATTCTAGCTGCCTTCCATTCTCTTACAATTTTCAAGCCTCAGTGAGAGACTCAGAACCTCCCCATGGAACTTAAGGCCCCCAAAGCTCAGTACCTGTAAATCTTCTACAAAATGGCCACCAGGCATTTCGAGCTCAGTCTGCCCCAGATCGAACTTGTTGCCCTCTTTTCTAAATCTCGCAGCACTTTTTTCTCTTTTAATGAATGCCACGATTGCTCCTGACCGTTTATCACCCGCACTCAGCCTCCATCTCTGCCTGGCCCCCTCCTCCTCAGCCGCCACACAAGCCTTCTCTGGGGCCTCACCACTCTCCTCCAGGGCACTCCGCGGGGCTGCTGGCATGAACTTCCTGAAGCTGCTCCTGGGGTTTAGACCCTTCCATGGTTTCCTGTTGACTCCTGTAGATTTGAAACCCAAACCTTAGGGGCAACAGGCTCTTCTCATTTGAATAATGTGAGACTGCAAGAGACCCAGCGGTATCCAAGCTCGACAGCGCCCTCCGATGGATGTTGTCTGGGGCAACAGCCAGTGTAAAGAGCTTGGGTTTGCTTTTTAGTGATTGATTAATTTTTAATTAAAAATTATTGGAGTATAGTTGATTTACAATATTGTGTTAGTTTCTGCTGTACAGCACAGTGAATCAGTTATACATATACATATATCCACTCTTTTAAAGATTCTTTTCCTACATAGGCCACCACAGAATATTGAATAGCTCCCTATGTTATATAACATATTCTTATTTGTAATATATTTTGTATATAGTAGCTTGTATGTGTCAATCCCAATTTCCCAATTTATCCCTCCCTCTTTCTTCCTGGTAACCATAAGTTTGTTTTTTACATCTGCAACTCTCTTCTGTTTTGTAAATAACTTTATTTATACCCTTTTATTAAGATTCCACATGTAAGTGATATTATATAATATTTGTCATAGTCTATCTGACTTGCTTAACTCAGTATGGCAATCTCTAGGTCCACCCACATCACTGCACATGACATTATTTCATTCCTTTTCAGTCAGTCAGTCAGTCATTTCAGTCGCTCAGTCATGTCCAACTCTTTGCGACCCCATGGACTGCAGCATGTCAGGCCTCCCTGTCCATTGCCAATTCCTGGAGCTTGCTCAAACTCATGTCCATTGAGTCGATGATGCCATTTAACCATCTCATCCTCTGTCATCCCTTTCTTCTCCTGCCTTTGACCTTCCCAGCATCAGGGTTTTTTCCAATGAGTCAGTTCTTCACATCAGGTAGCCAAAGTATTGGAATTACAGCTTCAGCATCAATCCTTCCAATGAATATTCAGGACTGATTTCCTTTGGGATGGACTAGTTGGATCTCCTTGCAGTCCAAGTGACTCTCAATAGAGTCTTCTCCAACACCACAGTTCAAAAGCATCAATTCTTCAGTGCTCAGTGTTCTTTATAGTTCAACTCTCACATTCATACATGACTATTGGAAAAAAAATATATAGCTTGACTAGACGGACTTTGTTGGAAAAGTAATGTCTCTGCTTTTTAATATGCTGTCTAGGTTGGTCATAGTTATTCTTCCAAAGAGCAAGTGTCTTTTAATTTCATGGCTGCAGTCACCATCTGCAGTGATTTTGGAGCCCAAGAAAATAAAGTCTGTCACTGTTTCCATTGTTTCCCCATCTATTTGCCATGAAGTGATGGGACAGGATGCCATGATCTTAGTTTTCTAAATGTTGAGCTTTAAGCCACCCTTTTCACTCTTTTCTTTCACTTTCATCAAGAGACACTTTAGTTCTTCTTCACTTTCAGCCATAAGGGTGATGTCACCTGCCTATCTGAGGTTATTGATATTTATCCTGGCAATCTTGATTCCAGCTGGTGCTTCCTTAAGCCTGGCATTTCACATGATGTACTCTGTATATAAGTTAAATAAGCAGAGTGACAACATATAGCCTTGACATACTCCTTTCCCAGTTTGGGACCAGTCCATTGTTCCATATCCAGTACAAACTGTTGCTTCTTGACTTGCATACAGGTTTCTCATGAGATCTGTAGCAGACCACCTGTATTTTCCACAGTTTGTTATGATCTACACAGTCAAAGGCTTTGGCATAGTCAATAAAGCAGAAGTAGATGTTTTTCTGGAATTCTCTTGCTTTTTCGATGCCCCAACGGATGTTGGCAATTTGATCTCTGGTTCCTCTGCCTTTTCTGAATCCAGCTTGAACATCTGGAAGTTCACGGTTCACGTACTGTTGAAACCTGGCTTGGAGAAATTTGAGCATTACTTTGCTAGTGTGTGAGATGAGTGCAAATGTGCGGTAGTTTGAACATTCTTTGGCATTGCCTTTCTTTGGGATTGGAATGAAAACTGACCTTTTCCAGTCCTGTGGCCAGGGCTGACTTTTCAAAACTTGCTGGCTTATTGAGTGTAGCACTTTCACAGCATCATCTTTTAGGATTTGAAATAGCTCAGCTGGTATTCCATCACCTCCACTAACTTTGTTCGTAGTGATACTTCCGAAGGCCTGCTTGATTTCACATTCCAGGATGTCTGGCTCTAGGTGAGTGATCATGCCATCATGGTTATCTGGGTCATGAAGATCTTTTTTGTACAGTTCTTCTGTGTATTCTTGCCACCTTAATATCTTCTGCTTGTTTTACATCCATACCATTTCTGTCTTTTATTGTATCCATCTTTGCATGAAATGTTCCCTTGGTATCTCTAATTTTCTTGAAGAGATCTCTAATCTTTCTCATTCTATTGTTTTCCTCTATTTCTTTGCATTTATCACTGAGGAAAGCCTTCTTTTCTCTCCTTATTACTCTGTGGAACTCTGCATTCAAATGGGTATACCTTTCCTTTTCTCCTTTGCTTTTCACTTCTTTTCTTTTCTCAGCTAATTATAAGGCCTCCTCAGACAACCATTTTGCCTTTATCCATTTCTTTTTCTTGGGGATGGTGTTGATCTCTGCCTCCTGTACAATGTCACGAACATCCAACCTAGTTCTTCAGGCACTCTATCAGATCTAATCCCTTGAATCTGTTAGTAACTTCCACTGTATAATTGTAAGGGATTTGATTTAAGTCATACCTGAATGATCTAGTGGTTTTCTCTACTTTCTTCAATTTAAGTCTGAATTTGGCAATAAAGAGTTCATGATCTGAGTCACAGTCAGCTCCCAGTCTTGTTTTTGCTGACTGTATAGAGCTTCTCCATCTTTGGCTGCAAAGAATATAGTCAGTCTGATTTCAGTATTGACCATTTGGTGATGTCCACATGCAGTCTTCTCTTGTGTTGTTGGAAGAGGGTGTTTGCTATGACCAGTGTGTTCTTTTGGTAAAACTCTATTAGCCTTTGCCTTGCTTCATTCTGGACTCCAAGGCCAAATTTGCCTGTTACTCCAGGTGTTTCTTGAGTTCCTACTTTTGCATCCCAATCCCCTATAATGAAAAGGACATCTTTTTTGGGTGTTAGTTCTAGAAGCTCTTCATAGAACCATTCAACTTCAGCTTCTTTAGCATTACTGGTTGGGGCATAGACTTGGATTACTGTGATATTGAATGCTTTGCCTTGGAAACGAACAGAGATCATTCTGTCATTTTTGAGATTGCATCCAAGTACTGCATTTCATTCTCTTGTTGACTATGATGGCAACTCCATTTCTTCTAAGGGATTCTTGCCCACAGTAGTAGATAAATGGCCATCTGAATTAAATTCATTCATTCCAGTCCATCTTAGTTTGCTGATTCCTAAAATGTCAACATTCACTCTTGCCATCTCCTGTTTGTCCACTTCCAATTTGCCTTGATTCATGGAATTTACCTTGATTCCAGGAACATTCCAGGTTCCTATGCAATATTGCTCTTTACAGCACTGGACTTTACTTCCATCACCAGTCACATCCACAACTGGGTATTGTTTTTGCTTTGACTCTGTCTCTTCATTCTTTCTGGAGTTATTTCTTCAGTCTTCACCAGCAGCATATTATAGGGTACCTACTGGCCTGTGGATTTCATCTTTTAGTGTCCTATCTTTTTGCCTTTTCATATGTTCATGGGGTTCTCAAGGCAAGAATACTGAAGTGTCTTGCCATTCCCTTCTCCAGTGAACCACATTTTGTCAGAACTCTCCACCAAGACCCATCTGTCTTGGGTGGCCCTACACGGCATGGCTCATAGTTTCATTGAGTTAGACAAAGCGGTGCTCCTTGTGATCAGTTTGATTAGTTTTCTGTGATCGTGGTTTTCATTCTTTCATTCTGGAGGTAATGAAGATAAAGGCCACCTCCTTCAAAAGGTCCCGTGGATGCACTGCTGCACTCAGTGCCCCCGACCCTGCAGCAGGCCACCACCGACCCACACCTCCACCAGAGACTCCTGCTTCTCACAGGCAAGTCTAGGTCAGTCTTTTGTGGGGTTATTGCTTCTTTCTCCTGGGTTAGGGTGCACACAAGATTTAGTTTGTGCCCTCCACGAGTTTGTTTCCCCAGTCCTGTGAGTTCTGTAATCAAATCCCAGGGGCATCCAAAGTCAAATTTTCTGGCGGTTTTCAGTCCTTTTGCCAGATCTTCAGGTTGAGAAATCTGTTATGGGTCCGAGAACTCTCTTAACAGTGGGAGAATTTCTTCGGTGTAATTGTTCTGCAGTTTGTGGTTGTCTGCTCAGAGGCTCTATGGTAGGGTTAACGGCGACCTCCTCCATGAGGGCTTATGCCACAGTCTGTGTGGTCCAGGTAGCAGCACCCAGACCCCTTGCCCCTGCGGCAGGCCACTGCCCACCCGTACCTCCAAGGAGACTCAAACACAGGTCTGGCTCAGTCTCTGTCGGGTCTCTGGATCCTGGTGCGCACAAGGTTTTGTTTGAACCCTCTGAGCATCTCTAGCGGGTATGGGGTTTGATTCTAAACGCGATTTTGCCCCTCCTACTGTCTTGCTGGGGCCTTTGCCCTCAGATATGGGATATCTTTTTTTGGTGGGATCCGTCATTCTCCTGTTGATGGTTGTTCAGCAGTGAGTTGTAATTTTGGAGTTCTTGCAGGAGATGAGCACATGTCCTTCTACTCCACCATCTTGAGAGCTCATTTCTTTTTAGTGACTGAATAATATTCCATTGTATATATACACCACATCTTCTTTATACTTTGCTCTGTTGATGGACATTTAGGTTGCTTTCATGTTCTGGTCTTTGTAAATAGTGCTGCAACGAACACTGGGGTACATGTATCTTTTCAAATTATGGTTTTCTCTGGATATATGCCCAGTAGTGGGGTTGCTGGGTCATAAGGTAGCTCTACTTTTACTTTTTAAAGGAACCTCCTACAATATGTTTTCTCCATAGTGGCTGCACCAATTTACATTCCCATCGACAGTATAGGAGTGTTCCCTTTTCTCTAGACCCTCTCCAGAGTGTATGGCTTGAGATTTTTTGATGAGGGTGGGTTTGTTTTTTAAATAAAGGAGACAAGTAGAGATACAGAGGATTCACAAGGACCAGAGGATGAATGAGTCTCCTGGGAACATTGTGAGCAGTGGAGAGTGGCATGCAAGGCAGATCCTTTGTGTATTTAGGCGTCTGCTCCCGAAGCATCTGCTATTCTTCTTTGATTAGGGTCACTGTTTTGAATGCAGGTTTTTTTTTTTTTTTTTTTTTTTCTGGAATGCCCTTTTGTAACTGTGTGATATGGCCCTCCTATAGTATATGTTTAATTAAAATGTTAACATAGTCTTTGAAAGGATGGATAAATGTGTCTCCTGGCCCAGCAATGTGCCAATAACCCAGTGGTGCCTAACGATAAATTAGACTGTATGAAGTCACCCTAGAAATTTATGATAGACTCGTGGGGACAAAGATCACAGACTTTTCTAGGGGGAGAAGAAGTGGGTTGAGGGGAAGAGGAAGACCTGTAACAGGGCATGATTCCAGGATCCAGCCTGCGACAGGCTTAGTGAGGGCCCAGAACAAAGGGCCTCTGGAAACACAAAATCACTGGAGTCTGGGAGGCAGTGGAATTTGGTAGAGTTGATGTAGAAAGAAAAGAAGAGGTGTCCCTAGTCTCATCTCAGCTGGAGCCTTCCCAGCGCTCCAGGGACTGGCCTCTCTCTTGCAGCTGCACTGGGCTTGACAGTTTCTGGACTATCCCAGGTTCTTTGACCTTAGTGCTCCAGGTGTCAAGAGTGCTTTCCTTTCTTTATTTTAAGCTGTAGGTTTCATCAGTATTCATGTGTGGTGAAACCAACAGATCAGGAGATGACTGTTGTTGGAAAGAGTCTATTTTTGCTGTGGATTGAACATTTGTGTCTCTTCTTCAACTCCTAGGTTGAAAACCTAATGCCCAATTCAAAGGTATCAGGAGATGAGGCCACTAGGAGGTGATCAGGTCATGAGGGTGGAGCCCCCAAGAATGTGGTTAGATGCCTTGAAAAAAGAGACCCTTGAGAGCTCCCTCCCCTTCTCCACCTGAGGACATGGTGAGAAGAACCAGGAAGTGGGTTTCACTGGAGACTGAGTCTATTGGTACCTGATCTTAGACTTCCAGTCCCCAGAACTGTGAGAAATAAATGTCTCTTGGACTTCCTTAGTGGAACAGTGGATAAGAATCCATCTGCCGATGCAGAGGACATGAGTTCGATCCCTGGTCTAGGAAGATTCCACAGGCCACAGGGCATCTAAGCCCATGCACCACAACTACTGAGCTTCCGCCCCAGAGCCCGCAAGCCATAACTGCTGAAGCCTGAGTGCCTAGAGCTTGTGCTCCACAACAAGAGAAGCTACTGCCATGAGAAGGCTGCTCATTGCAACAAAGGGTAGCCCCTGCTCGTTACAACCAGAGAAAGCCCATACGCAGCAATGAAGACCCAGGGCAGACAAAAATAAATAAATAAATAAATAAAAATTATTAAAAAAGAAATAAATGTCTCTTATTTATGAGCCACCTCGTCTGTGTGGTATTTTGTTATAACAGCCTCAGGACAGATATGCTCAGATAATAGCACTCACCGATCCTTAGGAGAGGGGGCACACCTTGCCATGGGTGGGTGGGAGACACATGGGGAAAGCTCCAGGGTGCTCAGGTGGCAGAGGGAAGGGGAAATGTAGGCAAGGAGCCTTTGCTGTGGTTTCTAGGGGAAGGAACAGGCAACGCAGGGTCAGCGGGCTCAGGACTGACTGGTTTGGATTATTTTTGGGCTCTGGGGCTTAGGGACCCTCTGGTTGCCTGGTACCTGACCTGGGCAATGAGGTTAGATTGATAGTGGTTCTCGAGAGTGAGAACCACAGAGGTGGTGGGCTGTGGGCTCTGGGTGGTTGGTTTGCATTTGAAAGGTGCTCTCTGGGAGAGCTGTGCACTCTGTGGGAAGAGGGAAGCCGAAGGAGGCGCAGTGCCTCCAGAGTCAGAAGGCCCAGGTGTCAACACATCAGAAAACAGAAAATAAAAATCATGATTCACACACCTTTGCTCCTCTTAGCTCCACCCTCTTCTCCTTCCAGGTTCAGCCTAAAAACCTACCTCCTTGAAGAAGGCAATGGGCAGGGAAGGCTTTTTCTTTTATTTCTTTCAAAGAACCCAGCTTGAGTTAAGGTTATTGCCTTAGCTGCAGTTCCTGGAAAACAGAATGAGGCAAAGATTTAGTGGCAATGTTCTATTTGGGAGGGACGAGTTTGATGCAGTGAGAGAGAGAAGGGAAGCGAGGTGGAGAGGGAGGCATCATCTGCCCAGTAAGGTACTCTGCTGGGGCAGATTCTGCGGGCTTCAGATGGCCACTCAGCAGGAGCCCCTGTTCCAGTCCCAGTGCACAGCGGCCAGATGGGCTGCATGGAGACGAGGCAAGGCAGGCTCTCCCCTCCTGCTCCCCCTCCATGGGTCAGTGCTCCTTCACACTCTGGGCTGCCTGATCTGACCACTTGAAGCTGCACCTTCAGACCAGTGTGGTGGCATTTTTAACTCAAGTCTGGAAGTGGCAAGAGAAGACATCAACTCTGAGCCCAGGGAGAGAGCTGGCATTCCAAGGGCAGTTTACTGGTCTGTCCCTGGAAGGTCCAGGGAGTATTGGAACTGAGTGGTCTGGAGCTACATCTGACCTAGGTCCCCAGCTAGACCAGAAACATCTTCCAGGGAGAGACTGTGTCTGCTTGATTTATACCTTGTTGCCAGACCCAGCATATTGCCTGGAGGAAAATAGATGCTGAACCCAGGTTTGCAATTCCAAGCTCAACTTCTAGAGTGAGTTGCGCGGCTGCGTGTTCCCCAAGTGACTGATTCACTCTTGTCTCCACAATATGTTCATAGCTAGGCTGAGAGGACCCTGAGGATGTGGAGCATTTCCTCTTTTCCTAGTGATTAGCTCAGAGTCTGGAGTATAGTAGGTGCTCAGTGACAATGTGCTGCCATGTGCTGAGTGAAGGCATGCAGCTCGCAGAAGGGTGGCTAGACCATCTGAGTTATTTCACAAGTGGGCCCACTTGACTTGCAAGACACTCACCTCTGCTGCTTGTTCAAGTACAGTGAACCCAAGGTGCTCCAACCTGGAAGACACCATTTCATTTGTTCATTACTCACTTGTAGTAGCAAAGACTTTCTTTTCTGGTAATGTGCCAGATTAGACAACCTGAAGATTTTCTCGCTTATCGAACACCTGGAAATAATGATCAAAATGTTACATCTGTAACTCAGTGGGACCCTGTGAGGTCTTCCCAAGACAGAGCTCTCCCATGTCCTCTGCCTATCTCTTGTTTGTAGAAAAGCTTTAGTTTTCCAGGCCTCCCCTGAGTCACAAAACCTGACTCAAGAATTAATGACTAAAATAATGAGAACATGTAGCAACAGCAAAACCAAATAATAGCAGTTGGACCACAAGAAACAATGATAATTTATACAATAGATAGATCAGCTGTATAGCAGTCATAGAATTTTTAGTTCCTCCCTGGAGGACATGGGTAGCAATGTCTGATGCACATTTCTGAGTTATTTTACAGATGCTCAAACCCCCACCAGATGGAAGAGGGTAACTGCTGGACCCTGACAGTGATGATGTTAACCCCTGTGACACCACCTTGTCACCTCTCCAACAACTGAAAGATCATGCATGAGCTGATTACACACCCTGAAGCCCCTCCCTCACCTGACCTGTAAAGACCCTTCCCTGAAACCCAGTGGGGAATTGGGGTTTTTTAAGCATTAGCTGCCAACACTTCTTGTTTGGTACCTGCAATAAATGCATTTTCCTTCACCACAAACTGGTGTCAGTTGATGGGCTTTACTTTGTACAGGTGAGTGGATCCAAGTCTGGTTCAGTAACACTGTCTATTGAGATACGTAATTGAGATTTCAAGAAAGGAACGAGTCTCCCCAGGGGCAAAACCAAATAGTTACAGTTGATCTTCATTATTTGTGAACTCCATATTTGGTAAATAGATTAATTACAGAATTTATTTGTAACTCCCAAATCAATACCTGGGGAGCCTTCACAGTCATTTGCAGCTGTGTTCAGTTCAGTTGCTCAGTCGTGTCCGACTCTGTGACCCCATGGACTACAGCACGCTAGGCTTCCCTGTCCATCACCAGCTCCCGGAGCTCACTCAACACACGTCTGTTGAGTTGGTGATGCCATCCAACCATCTCATCCTCTGTTGTCTCCTTCTCTTCCTGCCTTCAATCTTTACCAGCATCAGGGTCTTTTGCAATCAGTCAGTTCTTTGCATCAGAGTATTGAAGTTTCAGAGTACTGAAGTTTCAGCTTCAGCATCAGTCCTTCCAATGAATATCCAGAGTTGATTTCCTTTAGGATTAACTGATTTGATTTCCTTGCAGTCCAAGGGACTCTCAAGAGTCTTTTCCAACACCACAGTTCAAAAGCATCCATTTTTAAGTGCTCAGCTTTCTTTATAGTCCATCTCACATCCTTACATGACCACTGGAAAAACCATAACTTTGACTAGATGGACTGTTGTTGGCAAAGTAATGTCTCTGCTTTTAATATGCTGTTTAGGTTGGTCATAGTTTTCCTTCCAAGGAGTAAGCGTTTTTTAATGTCATGGCTGCACTCACCACCTGCAGTGATTTGGGAGCCCAGAAAATAAAGTCTTTCACTGTTTCCATTGTTTCCCCGTCTATTTGCCATGAAGTGATGGGACCGGATGCCATGTGTACAGAGCCACAAAAAAAATGTGAGCTGCTCTGTGTGCATGCCCAGCTGAGGTTGGTCAAGGTGATGCTCTTGTCTCAGCTCTCACACTGGACAGGCACCCTCTCCACAGGATGCTTGGTGCTACATTTTCACATTTAAGTCCTTTGCGTTGTTGCTTTCACTGTTTAAAATGCCCCCAAATGTAGTGCTGAAGTGCAGTCTGGTGTTGCTAAGTTTAATAGAGGCATGTTGTGTCTTACAGAGAAAATATGTGTTAGATAAGCTTCATTCACTCAACCCTATGAGTTATAGGGTTGTTGGTTGTGAATTCAATGTTAGTGAATCCACAATACTATTTTTTAAAGTATCCTGAAACACACATAAAGAGAACAAGGGAAGAGAACAATTATGTGTTGATCAGGTGATGAAAATATTGTGACCAAAGGCTTATAGGAATCTAACTGTAGTTCCCCTGGGAACAGTAGTTCTGTATTCAGTTTATTCAGTGATTCTCGACTTTTCAGAAGGTGACTACCACAAACAACAGGAATCAAGTGCATCTAATAAGATTTTCAAGAGAGAATAGGGAAAATTGATGTTTGAAGTGGCTGAGAATTTTCCAGAATTGATTTAAGACACATGTTTTCAAATTCACTAAGTACAATGTGTCCCAAGCAAGATCAAGAGAAAATCACATGTCGACTCAGCATACAGAACCCACAGAAAACCCACCATAAACATTTTAAAAACAACCACAAAAAAAGATAGTATAAAAAGTAAATACTATTAGATTGACAATACAATTCTTGATAGCAGCAACAGACGATGGAATACAGTGGAATTTCATTTCAAGTACTAGGAGAAAATAACTGATATCCTAGAAATCCATGTCAATATAAACTATTCAAGAATCAGGGGAAAACAAAGATATTTCCAGGCAAACAAGGATTAAAATGATTTTCTGCTAGCAGAATCTCACTGAAAGAATGACTGAGTATATGTTTCAGGAGCAAAGAAACTGAACCCACAAGGAAAGAGTGAGCTGCCACAAAGGAGGAAAGAAAGAAATTTATCAACAAGGAAGTAAATCCACAGAAACACTCCATGTAAAACAAACACAGATAGAGCTTGAGCAGTATTCTCAACATTTGTTCATTCAATAAATATTTATAGAGCGTGTAAAATCAGTGTTAGTAAGATAATGGTGAATAAAAAAGACCCAAATGCGGATCCTCATGAGAATTATAAATAAATAGATAAAATATTTAGCATGCTGCAGGGGGATACATGCAATAGTGAAAAATTAAGCCAGGGAGGGGGAAGGGGGACAGGGATAAACAAAGCTCCATCCTCACGTTTAAGTCCGGTCAACTCAAAGGATAATAAGCAAACTGGAGGCTGAGGGTGAGATACTTTGTTCTTGTCTTTGTATTCATCCTCTTAGAGGCAAGATCACCTTTTTTTCCCCCTCATCCAAAGTGACTTAAAATAAAGAAAAAGGACACTATGATCAGCCACCCTTGTGTGTGAGTGCTAAGTCGCTTCAGTCGTGTCTGACTCTTTGAGACCCCATGGATTGTAGCCCACCAGGGCCTCTATCCATGGGATTCTCCAGGCAAGAACACTGGAGTGTGTTGCCATGCCCTTCTCCAACCTCCTTCTAAAGGGACAGTCTATGAAGATCAGTGCAAGTGGCAAAGCCATGGGAGGTAAACGAAGTGACCATCGGGCAGTTTGGCAGTGGAGGTTGCTACAGCCAATCTGGTTCTTCCCAACTTTAAGGAAAATGCAACAACCTAATAGGGCAGAAATCCACAGGACTGAGAGGGTCCTGGTAAGTTGGAGAGATATTAGAATTTAGTATTTGGAAGGGTTTGGGAAGAAGGGTGTTTAAATCAAACCCTTCTGAGGGAAAGCGAGTAAGAGATTTTGTGGGTTGTGGCCAGTTGTAAATTTATTTTAATGCCAGAGTTTTTAAAAAGTGGATTTTACAATCTATGAATGAGTTTTATTTATGAACTTAAACTTGATCTATTTTCTTCCTGTTCCCTTGCATAAAATAGGCTGAGCTTGCCTGGTGTGACTCAAACTGTGAAGCAGAACAATTGTGCAATCAGAGTTCTCCAACTTGTAAAATTCAAATTTGTCTAATTTATAAACAATATTTATGAATGGTTTTCTAGGATAAAGGCACAGTTCCTCCAACACACTTCTGGGCACTTCCCTCCCTGTGCAGGTCCTACTGTGCTCAGCCAGGTGGGGGGCACCTCCCAGTCTCAGCTGATGCCCCAGAGCCAGGGACAGAGGGAGTATAGCACTGTGCTGCCTGTGAGGCTCTCAGAACTGACTTCCACCACCCTGTGTGTGAAATGGTCCAAATAGTGTCTACAAGAGAAAACAAACTGAGTTACTAACAGCTGAATCCAATTAACTTTTGTAATTCATAACCACATGTTCAATTCAGTCACTCAGTTGTGTCCGACTCTTTGCAACCCCATGAATCACAGCACGCCAGGCCTCCCTGTTCATCACCATCTCCCGGAGTTCACTCAAACTCTCACGTCCATCGAGTCACTGATGCCATCCAGCCATCTCATCCTCGGTCGTCCCCTTCTCCTCCTGCCCCCAGTCCCTCCCAGCATCAGAGTCTTTTCCAATGAGTCAACTCTTTGCATGAGGTGGCCAAAGTACTGGAGTTTCAGCTTTAGCATCATTCCTTCCAAAGAACACCCAGGGCTGATCTTCTTCAGAATGGATTGGTTGGATCTCCTTGCAGTCCAAGGGACTCTCAAGAGTCTTCTCCAACACCACAGTTCAGAAGCATCAATTCTTCGATACTCAGCTTTCTTCATAGTCTAACTCTCACATCCATACATGACCACTGGAAAAAACAATAGCCTTAACTAGATGGACCTTTGTTGGCAAAGTAATGTCTCTGCTTTTGAATATGCTATCTAGGTTGGTCATAACTTTCCTTCCAAGGAGTGAGCGTCTTTTAATTTCATGGCTGTAATCACCATCTGCAGTGATTTTGGAGCCCAAAAAAATAAAGTCTGACACTGTTTCCACTGTTTCCCCATCTATTTCCCATGAAGTGATGGGACCAGGTGCCATGATCTTTGTTTTCTGAATGTTGAGCTTTAAGCCAACTTTTTCACTCTCCTCTTTCACTTTCATCAAGAGGCTTTTTATTTCCTCTTCACTTTCTGCCATAAGGGTGGTGTCATCTGCATATCTGAGGTTATTGATATTTCTCCCGGCAATCTTGATTCCAGCTTGTGCTTCTTCCAGCCCAGCGTTTCTCATGATGTACTCTGCATATAAGTTAAATAAGCAGGCAACAATATACAGCCTTGATGTACTCCTTTTCCTATTTGGAACCAGTCTGTTGAGACGGGTGCAAAATCAGAGGACAATGACAGATGATCAAGACTGGCGATTCATAACTTCATTGAGGAAACTGCTATGCTCTCAACCCCTAGATTCCTCAGCATTTTCTTGGAGAGCTGGGCCCCTCCAGGCTGGGGAGGGGAAGAAGCTCATTCTAGTCAACCCAAGGAAAATGAATCACTCTTACCACCTAGGGGGTAAGCCAAACAAAAGAGGTCAGTCACATCCTAATTTTCCCTTGGAAGCAACTTCAATGGTTTCTGCTCCCTGTAGGAGGGAGTGGGGTACACCCAACAGCCTGGAGGAGAAAGAGTGCTGGGAGGTGGGCACCCCTGCATCCCGAGGGTCAAGGTCTCCTCTGGGAGTTTAGGTGATGGGTGGAGTGGGAGTCGGGGTGGGGACTGTGCTCGGGCCCAGTTCTCTGTGTCCTCTGAGCTCTTGTGAGAACACACCAGGGAAGGGCTACCATAGATGGAGCTGGGAATTTGGGACTTGAAATCCAAGGCTTATATCTGACTCAAGGAGACAGGAGCTTGTGTGACAAAAAAGGAAACTGGAATGAGTAATATCTGCTGTCCTGGAGCCAAATCCCGAGGAACCTGATCACCAGCACCACCTGGGGAGCCTGAAGGAAACAGGCAGATATTAGCCCCACCCCAGAAACACCAGATCAGAGAGTCTGGCACAGAGTCCAGGACTGTGTGCTTTATCAAACTTCCCTGGTGATTCAGATGATAAGCCTGGTCAAGGAAAGCATGATATGTGGAATCCAACAGGAAGTATCACACTGGAGACTCATTCATTAGAATTATATTGGCACAGAAAGCACTCTTCCAAATCAATATGGAAAATATGGCAATCACATGGAAATATGGACAAGGCAGTTTTATTTTAAAAAACACAAATGGTCAATACTCACTTGGAAAGATGTTCATCCTAACTATTAAAGAAGCAACCAGATGCAATTGTTTCTACACAACAAATTGGCAAAGATGGAAACGTTGGACTGTTCTTAGTGGGGGAGGGTATGGCAAGACCTGCATTCTTGCACTCTGTTGGTGGAACCGTAAATGATGCCATCCATTTAGGAAGCTTTTAAATAAAAGTACAATTTTTAAATAAATGTGGCTTTCATGAAGCCTTGGGGTTTCCCAGGTGGCACTAGTGGTAAGGAACTTGCCTCCCAATGCAGGAGACATAAGAGATGCAGGTTTGATCCCTGGGTTGGGAAGGTCCCCTGGAGGGGGAAATGGCAACCCCCTCCAGTATTCTTGCCTGAAGAATCCGATGGACAGAGAAGCCTTGTAGGCCTCAGTCCATAGGGCTGCACAGAGTCGGACATGACTGAAGAGACTTAAGGGGCACAGGCAGCTTTCGTGAAACAATTCCAAGGATTTTACTCAGATACACAGATATTTGAGGAAGCAAGTCAAACATATATGCATAAAAATAGTCCTTGCAGCATTGTTTATCATAGCAAGATCTGGAAATGACCTAAATGTCCTTTAATAGGTGGCAAAACCACAGAAGAGACTAATAATAATTCAACTGTTAAGAAGAATCACTCAAAAAAACAAAAAAAAGATGACCCAGATCTACATGTGATGACATGGAACAGGGTCTGGAGATGCTGTTTCATAAAAATAAATAAATAAATAAAAGCAATATATATGGTTGGAATTCATTTTGGGTAAAACAAAAGTGGGTAAAAGTAGGTATTTGTGTTTATATGTGCATAGAACACTGAGAAAATAATGTATGAAATTGTAAACTGAAGTTAATTTAGAGAATGGGAATAAGATTTCAGTAAGAGGCATTTTTTATTTAGTTTTCATTTGACAATCTTATAAATGATTTGAATTCTACCATGAGCATATATTACTTTTATAAAACAAAATAAGGTAATGAAGCCAAAGGCTTCAGCAATACATGAACCGTGAACTTCCAGATGTTCAAGCTGGTTTTAGAAAAGGCAGAGGAACCAGAGATCAAATTGCCAACATACGCTGGATCATGGAAAAAGCAAGAGAGTTCCAGAAAAACATCTATTTCTGCTTTATTGACTATGCCAAAGCCTTTGACTGTGTGGATCACAATAAACTGTGGAAAATTCTGAAAGAGATGGGAATACCAAACCACCTGACCTGCCTCTTGAGAAACCTATATGCAGGTCAGGAAGCAACAGTTAGAACTGGACATGGAACAACAGACTGGTTCCAAATAGGAAAAGGAGTATGTCAAGGCTGTATATTGTCACCCTGCTTATTTAACTTCTATGGAGAGTACATCATGAGAAACGCTGGGCTGGAAGAAGCACAGGTGGAATCAAGATTGCTGGGAGAACTATCAATTACCTCAGATATGCAGATGACACCACCCTTATGGCAGAAAGTGAAGAGGAAAGACACCTAAATAAACCACTGCACTCAGGAATTTGGCTCAGGGTCTGCCTTGCAGGGAACCCTGTCAGAACTGCACATCCTTGGAGGTCCTTTTCCTAAGGCTCTGCCGAGGCCATGTTGAGAGCATGTTGCCAAAAAACCAGTCTCTGTTCACCAATGCCAAATATAAACATGGAGACAGAATCTTGAAGGAGTAGGAGGGAGTATCTTCATTACTCTGCCAGGCAAAGGGGGACCATAACACGCTAACACTTTCAAGACTGTGCCCCCCTTCCTGGGAAACTGGAAGAGGTCTTATAGTTTTAGGTTGGAAAACGGGGCTGAAGATAAGGATCAGGGCTGATGTGGTCTTGCATTCTCCTCCTCCTCCTCCTGGGAGCATTGAGATCATGAGAGCTGGTGGCATCATGTGATTCCAGGACAGGTTCTGGTGGCCCTTGAGGTCACTGTCTGATGACATTCTTTCTGGAATGAAGAATGCTCCCAGAGGAAAGGAGTGTTACGCAGTGTTGTCTTGCAGGGGTAAACATCAGGTATATCTAGAGGGCAATCACTTTCAGAGTGCAATTAAGCAAGAAAGAGAGGGAGAGCTAACATCTGTAGGTTAAATCGGTGGATAGAACAAGGGCTGGATAAGGAGCTAACAAAACGGGATGCCTCAGTTTCTGCTATAGCACCATTAACAACAGTGTGACGTTCAATGATCAAGATTCAGCATCGTGGCAGGCGCTCCACCAGGGGCTCTCCAGGACCACCTCGTTTCATCACTCCATCCACCTGTGCATGCATGCATGAGTGCGTGTGTGTGTGTGTGTGTGTGTGTGTGCTCAGTCGCTTCAGTCATGTCTGACTCTTTGCAACACTATGGACTATAGCCTGTCAGGATCCTCTGTCCATGGGGATTCTCCAGGCAGGAATATTTGAGTGAGTTGCCATGCCCTCCTCCAGGGTATGTTTCTGACCCAGGAATCGAACCCATGTCTCTTACGTCTCCTGCATAGGCAGGCGGGTCCTTTACCTCTAGTGATACCTGGGAAACCCCCATCGACCTGTGAGGTGTATGCTATTCTGATCTCCATTTTACACTTGAGAAAACTGGGGTGACTGAGTTTACTGAGTCTCAGAAAGCTGGGGTGGATGGGGAGCAGCCCCCTAGCTTTAGATGGGCCAGCTCATGCTCCTTGGGCTCTTGCTTGTAGAATAAGGGGCTCACAGGTCACTTCCTGTGCAGCTCCCACTCAGCAGAGATAAGAGGCTGATTAGCAAATCTAAACTGGGAAAAACCAGTTTAAGATGCTAGAGTCAAGCAGTTGGGAACTGAAGGGTGAAGACAGAGAAAGCATTTCATTTCAGGAAGGAGAAAGCCGACCTCTGGAGGAATGCTTCAGTGGCGGGGGGGTGGGCGTCCAGGGAATCACCCCTCTACACTGTGTCCACATCATTAGGCATGGGCCTGAGTATGGCTGCAAAAAGGGTGGAACATGGCATGGGAACAGTTAGTCAGCCTGATCACCAGCAGCTGTTACTCTGGGTATTGGGCTTTCAGAGAAAAACTGGAGCCTGATAACAAGACCACAGTTTGAGGAAGGGTCCACGTCTCTGCTGGGCTTTACTGGTGGGTTAGTGTAAAGAATCTGCCAGCCAATGCAGGAGATGTAAAAGACGTGGGTTTGATCCATGGGTTGGGAATATCTCCTGCAGAAGGAATGGCTGGGGAAATCCCATGGACAGAGGAGCCTGGTGGGCTACAGTCCTAGGGGTCCCAAAAGATTCGGACATGACTGAGCAACTAAACAACAATAACAACCACCACAGCTCTGCCAAAGCTCTTGTGGATTTGAGCTCTCCCTCCTTAATCACCTGTCAGATTAAGAAGAATATTCTGCAAGTCAAACCACTGTGTTTGCAAATGTAGCTTCAAGATAAATCCCTTAGTCTGCCTCCAGCCCTGATGCCACCTCTTATCCCCCCTCCACAATGATAATTTGGAGTTTCTTTTAGAGATGGGGTGGGGTAGGGTGCTCAGCAAATTGGTCTTGCTCTATTTAGAAATTCTAACAAGGCCGAAGGGGCAAGCCCTCTGGACTGAGGCCAATAGGGTGGAGGTGGTCCTGTGGGGGTGGGTCCTTGCCTGCCAACATCGCACACACCTGGCCTGATTTTCCTTGGGGCTGGGCTCTCTGCAGGCATCACACAAGCCATGTCTCCGCAGATGGCCCCCTGAATCTAAGATGACAGCTGCTGCTCCATGCAAGTTCCTTGCCCTAAACCACAGGGGATCCTTCCAAAATCTTATGGATGAGGGGTCTGAGAAAGGTACAAGTAGGAAGGGAGTTTAGAAAAACAAGGGGAAAGAATTTTATTAGCAGAAAAGGCCAGGAACAGATTATTTTTCATTGACCAAGGCTCCAAGTATCATTTGAATAATATTTATTCAAAAGGATGTTTTAAGTAGACAAGCAAACATCTGAACCCAGGATTGTCTCAGATTCTCTTGGGGGAAATAATCCTGGATGTGGGTCCTGCCTCTGCAGTGTCCAGAGAAGGGAAACACAGCTGGCCTGGCAACAGCCTGGTGCATTAAATTTTCAGGTGCTTCCCAAAGGTTAAAGCTCAGATAAACCCTGACAGGTGCCTAGGTTTCCAACCTGGAGCTTTCTCCAGTAGCTGGAAGGTTCTGATCCTCCTTTAGAGTGCAAATACTGGGAAGGCATGGGGTACTGTGGCTGTTAGCAACCCTTTATTCCTGCTGGGAATGAGGGCTTTGAGAAAAGGTTTTGAAAGAGAGGGAGGAGAGATGTTATAGGTTGAATTGTGCTACCCAGACCCACATGTTGAAGTCCCCCAGTACCTCAGAATGTGACCTTAATCAGAAATAAGACTGTTGCAAATGTACTTCATTAAGACGAGACTGGGCCCTTAATCCAGTATGACTGGGGTTCTTATAAAATGGGGAAATTTGGACACAGGCTCACAAATGGAGAAAACACCACATGACGATAGAGGCCGATGTCAGGGTGATGCCACTGGAGGCAAGGAGCACCAAAGATCACCAGCAAACCCTCAGGAGCTAGAGGCGATCTGGCACAGATTTCCCCCCAACCCTCGAGAGAAACTAACGCCATCGACATCTCGGTCTCTGACTTCTACGTGCCAGTCAATTTCTGCCGTCACCCAGTCTGTGGTTCCCTGTTATCATGGCCCTAGTGTTACAGAGTCCAGGCTTGTGTTGCTCACCACACAACAGGCCAAGAATCAGGAGACAATTTGCTGGGGGCAAGGAATAGCGATTTTATTTGTAAAGACAGCAGTCAGAGAACATGGCAGACTAGTGTCCCAAAGAACCATCTTTCCTGAGCCAGAATCCAGCCTTCTTTTATACGGAAAGGGGAGGGGGTGTGGCTGGTTGGTGCAAACTTTGGTGCAGGAATCGTTTGTTCTTGCAGCTGTCCACGTAGGTCAGGTCATAATGTTCCTGTAAAGCTCCAACAAGGCAAATGTTGTTCTCTGTTTTGCAGCTTTTTATTTCTATACGAATGGAAAGATGTTATAACCTTAAAGGTCAGAGAGCTGACAATGGGCTCTCTGTCTATTTCAGACTACAGCCGACATTCTTACCTTGTAGCAAAAGCAACGGAATACAAAGATTAAAGTAAAAAAGACATCCAATATGGAGTCAGATGTGTTCTTCCCTGTTGCCTGAGCTGATTAATAATACAATGAGTATGGACCGTGGTGAAATACACAGGAGGACAGAAGCCACACCTGAGAGGCTGGGACCATGGGCCAGACTGCTTGGGGTTGGTAACCGATGAAGCGAGCAGGCCTGGGCACAGTCAGGACCATGCTGTTTCTAGCCAGGCCGGGGGTGGGGGGGGAGAACGTTTGCCTCCTCTGTCTCCTTGACTGAACACCCACCCATCTGCAGGCACTCAGGATGGAGAGGAAAGCTAAGTTCCTCCCACCTCCCTCAGGCAATCTGCTGCTGCTGAGAGCAGGAAGTTCAGGTGACTCATGGCTCTCTGAGGCCAACACACACCACGGGTGACAACCAGTCCTGAGAAGAAGTAGGCGCTCTAGTCACATCCAGCCCACTTTGGGCAAAACTTGTTTTTTCTGCCTCCAACCTGCCTTCTTTTTGGATTTGCTGATGAATTTTGGTTCTCGTGCCATGTGGAAAAACCCTTATGATGATTCACTACTTTTCCAAAGAGTCTCCCAGAAGATGTTTCATTCTCTAGAATTATAGTTTCACACTGGAGTTCATAGGAACATCCTGGAGTGCTGAAGGTGGTTCTGCAGGGCAGACATCCATGATGGGCAGAAGTTACAGAGCACTGCCTCCTCTGATGCCAGACTTTGGCGAGAGGCCCCTCTGAGGGGCAGGCAGAGGGCGGGGACCTTGGAGCTCCAGCGCTGAAGTGTGTGAGCTTGGTCTCCCCCATCGTCCCTCCCCAGCCTGCGGCTGGACCTTGTGTGGAGTGTGGGTGGAGCACCCGTGGCCCCTGGTGGCCATCCAACTTGTCAACCTCTTTCAGAGCATGACTGAGACCTGCTCCACCTCAGCTGGGCCCAGCCCACTAGCATGCCTTCTTGGTCCTCTCCCTGCAGCACACACACGCTCAGGCTGTCCTCCTTCCCTTTCTTTCCTTACTCAGCAGCACAAGCATCCTCCAGCCTCAGAAACCTCAGTGTAATCTGTGAGTCTTGCACCCTCTAAATCTGCCAGCTGCAGGCTGCCTCTCATGTCTTCATTTCTTTCCATTCCGTTTAGCTTTTCTAGAGCCCAGGTCTTCACCTTGTCTCCCTTTGACAGTGCAGTGGCCTCCAGATTTCCTTGCTGCCGACCCCCGATCCTTTGGCCCTGGACTCTGAGTCTCCTTCAGAAAGCGCAGCTGCCAGCCCAGATCCCCTCAGTGCCCCCGAGTGCTGCAAATGAGACACTCCCAACCTGGGCTGGAATCAGCATGGCATGTGTGCTGAGCTGAATTTTATTCCTCCACCTGCCCCTTGTGGGGGGTTCTGGCAAAAGGGAGGAAAGAAATTGCTCCCCTGTTAGTATAATGCTGCCCTAGGACTATGCTCCAAGGAGGGGCACCGTGGGTCCACACCCACTCCACTCTGAGATGCCTGAGGAGGGGGAGAGAGAGAAGCAAAGTGGACCCAGGAAGGCCCAGGGCGAAGGCATCCTGAGAGCTGGGATAGGCCAAGGAGACAAGGGGCACCCACGTGGCCCCTCAGTTTCCTGGGAGGCAGTGATGCAACGTCGGGTGGGGGCCTATGAAGACGCCCAGCAGGAGGGTCTGTCCCAGGTCCTGAAAGGAAGCAGAGGTGATGGGTGGAGGGCAGTGGTAGTGGGGTTAAAGATTCCCTTCTTTTTTGCTTGCCTGTGGCTGGAATCGGGGGAAAGAGAGAAGGAGGGTCCAGGGTGGAGCTGGAGGATGAGGAACTGAGGCTAACTGAAAACTCTGAGCTCTTGTCTTAGTACCTGCTACTCCATGACAGGCACTGGGGGCCCCCTGGACTCACTGCTTGTGTTCAGATTTCCCTCTGTGCACACAGCTCTTCTCCAGCTCTAAGTGCTAAATAAAAGATCAGCATCACTTAAGACCACTCAAGCGTTGCCTCCTCCAGGAAGTTTTCTCTGATTTCCTAAGTCAGGATTAACTCCCTTCTGTATGCCTCTCTCGGTACTTTTCTGTTCAATCAAACCATTTATCATGTTCATGTATATTTGTTTGACAGTGCTTGAACCTCCAGAACTTGGCGTAAGTACTAAATAGATGCTTATGGACTGAATAAAGGAAAAATAGACAAATGGGTATAGCGGAAGCCACCTCTAATCCAGACTCCTCTGCAGTAACCAGCATGGTTTTACACCTTGTTGTTTCTCAGGAAATGTTGGTAACGTGTTAACTTGATGGAGCTTGTGATTATAATAATCTTATTTTGTGTCATTATTTTTACCCACTTCCTATGCGAGAGAATAAAGGAGAAATGTCCTGCCCCGAGCTCATGGCAATTGTATTTTCTGACTATTTCAGGCAACATAAACCGTTTAGGGCCCTGTAGGTTGCACTGGGTGTGTGGGGAGGCCCAGATGGCTGGGGAGTTTTGTTGGAGGATGCCCAAACACCAGATGACAGGATCATCTTGGAGTCTGTGGAGCACCTTTTTGTTCTTTTCGTAAGTCTTTGCACTCACTTGATCTTATTTAGAGCTCCCAGAGTGAGGAGGTGTCAGCCTGGCTTCGTGGACCAGGAGGGGTACCTCTGGGGAAGGAGATAAAGGGCCTCCCCTGGGCCACGGGGCAATTGACTGGAGAACCTGCTCCACCCAGAACCCTGGCAGGAAGCCTCCTGTTCTGCCTGGGGCACAGGGAAGTCCCATCACAACTCTCAGCCCTTGTGGACAGGTTTCCTGGGGCTCCTCTTTGTCTCCCATGGACCAACATCTTGTTTTAGCCCTGTGAGATCCTGAGGCAGGAAACCAGCGTAAGTTGGGCTCTGGGCCAAGGCCACCTTACTGTCCCCACAGAAGCAGTAAAAGCAGGACACTGCCTGTTCCACCCTGGTCTTTGTTGGGAAACTTCCATCAATGCCCTCACACCTCCCCCTCTCATGGACCACTGCCCCCTCTCACTCTGAGCTTGAGTTTGTTTCTTTTTGAACTCACAGCTTTTGCAAACCACTGGAGAGAAGAAAGAAAGCCATCTGGAATTTCAAGCTTCTCAGCAGATTTGGCCCTGCCTGCAGCCTCTGGAAGCAGGAGAATCATCCTCCCAGCTCCTTGTACCCAGGGGGACTGTGAATCAGATCAAGGTTCGAGGCTGCAGCCTGAAGTCACTTCTGCACAGACTGGGCACCACCGCCCTCCCAGCACCTCCTGCTGCACAGGAAGAGGGCCTGGGAGATGGGCTCGCAGAACTCACTGCAGTCGACAGCCTGATGCATGCGGGGCATCATCATCTCAGGTCACACTCATCAGCAACCTTACGCATCTTCCTCACCAAGTGCTCAAGCAGCTTGCAGGGGGCCCTGGAAACACTCTGTCAGAGTCTGGCCTGAGCTCTTAATAGAACCAGGTTTTAGGGTCTAGCTACTTGGGCTACTTGAAGGAAGCTGACCCAAAGGGCTTGCTTTCTAGAACCCTCTTTTCTATCTGCAGATTTCATTGTAAGAATTTAGATAAAAAATCTACTTTCCTGAGGCATATTTTTCTTTTTGCATTTCACATAGAGTACCAATACCCAACCCTCTTAATCCCAACATCCCCTTCTTCTAACATCCAGTGCCACGGCATCAAAGACGGAAAGGAATGGCCTGACCTAGCACAAGCAGTTGGTATGGAGTTAACAGTGGAACCCTGGAACTGCTCTGCCTGCATCCAAATACTGGTCCTACCACTGCTCTCCATGTGATCTAACTGATTTGAGCCTTGGTTTTCTCATCTGAGAAATGGGGGTGTTCGGTTATGTCTTTCCAAAGTTCATGTTGAAGCCCTAACCCCCAGTGTCTCAGGATGGGACTCTATTTGGAGACACTGTTTTAAAAGAGATGATTAAGTTAAAATGATGTCAGTTAGGGTGGGTCCTAATCCAATCTGACTGGTGTCCTTATAAGAAGAGGAAATTTAAATATACAAAAAGCCGTCAAGGAAGGTCGCGTGAGGACACAGCTAGGTGGCAGCCGTGTGCATATCCAGGATAGAGGCCTTGGGAGGAACTGTCCTGCTGACACCCTGACCTTGGACTTGCAGTCTCCAGAGCAACACATTTCTCTTGTTTAAGCCCCCTAGTTGTGGCATTTGGTTATGGCAGCCTGGGAGACTGAGACAGGGGTGTCTGTAACTATTCCAGGACCCATTCTGGTTACATTCTTTTTAGAGTCAGATTGCCTGAGGTCCAGTCCTTCACTAACTTTGTGATCCTGAGCAAGTCATCTATCTTTCCTAAGCTTTCATTGTTCAGTCTGTACAATGGGGATACTTCTAGCACCTGCTATGAAGTCTGAAGAGTTTGTATACATTAAGTGCTAAAGCCCACAGGGTTAGCAAACATGCAAGCAGGGATTCAGACACAGGTAGTCTGATTCTGAATAAATGCACCCAGAAAAACTCTATGGCAAGTCTATATTCTTCATCATAAACTTCACCTCACTGGCTGTGAGACATAAAAACAAAAGTAGTATTGCCCTCTGGACATAACTCTCAGCCAGGACTTCTATTTGGCCATTGAGCAGAAGAGCAGGGTTCTCTGGGGGTTTCTGCCTCACCCTTCAGCTCTCTGCATCCCCTGAGGCGCTCCCCAGACCCATCCCCTAGCACCTTCCATCCAGCATACAGCACAGGGCTTCCAGAGAAAATAACTCAAAACCTCAGCAGAGGGACTTCCCAGTAGCACAGTGGATAAGAATCTGACTGCCCACATAGGATACAGGTTCGACCCCTGATCCGGGAAGATCCCACATGCCATGAAGCAATTAAGCCCATGAGCTGCAACTAAAGCCCACTTGCCTAGAGTCCATGCTCTGCAGCAAGAGAAACCACCATATGGCTCATCCACAATGAAGAGTAGCCCTTGTTCTCCGCAACTAGAGAAAGCCCTTGCAAAGCAATGAAGACCTAGTACAGCCAAAAATTAAATAAATAAAAATAAATAAGTTTTTTTTTTAAAGCTTCAGCAGAAAAGCTGTGACTTACCTTATGTTGTGCAAACCTTGGAAATGGGACAAAATTTAGCATTGGCCGCTGCTCACCATTCAAATGGAAGCAGTGCCTCTCACTGCTGGTGAGGTCTGTGAGTTTGGGGAGGTTGTGTTCACCCATTTGGGATGGAGTTTTTCTGAGGCACTTGACACCCCAGTGGCGGGCATCTGGTGGAGCCCTTGACCTGGGCAGGTGCTGGGATAGGTCCTATTTGGTAACTGCAAAACGACGAGAAATGGGCAAAATCCAGGTCCTTTCTTTGCTCTATCAAGCTGGTTCTGCCAAAGAGGAGCTCACGCCCAGTGAAGAGACCGAGCCCCTCTTCTGCTGGGATGCGGTGTGTCTCCAGGGCATGGGCACCGCCTGCTGGATTGTTGCCACACACCAGCAGTGTGACCAAAGCTCCGCTTTCACAAATATCCACGACTGTGCCTGTGTTTCAGTAAGACTTTAAAAAGTGACTCATGTCTTCTGTTTCCTGGCTGGAAAGTGTGCCCTGGGGCGTGTCCTCTCACCTTCTCAGGGCCCTCCAAGGTACCCAGTCTGCCTCACTTCTCTGCGTCCACTCCAGATAAATAATCTGCCGTAGGTTGAAGTAAAATGTGTTGTCAAAAGAGAGTAAGCTACAGAGAAGGGTCTTGCGTACCTGGTGACAGGGTCTGCTTCTGTGCGAACTGTCCCAGGGCCTCAGAGGGTGGATGGCCCTGAGGGGCTGGTCACCAGGACGCTTGCCAGCTGAGGTCTTCCCACTTTCACCAGGTGGCCTCATTTTCAGCAAAGTCACGGCAGTTTCTGAGGAGAAGGCAGGTATTAATACTTCTTGAGGCGACTAAGATGATATGTTTGCCGTTGAGGTGAAAAAATAAGAAATCAAGAGAGAAAAGGAGAAAAAAATTTTCAGCACGTTATTTCTTTTTTTTTTTTTTCCTTCCGTAGAACTAGGGCTGAAGAGTTAAAGAGTCTGCTCCAAGTATAGAGACAGTACAAATTCCTTATTTCCGTTTCCCTTACTTCTCTTTTGATTCATCACGAGAATGTCTGGATTTCCCCCTTAAAGGATCACGGCCCAGACCTTTCCTTGGCAGTCAGTTATAACTGTTTCTAAAAAGGGTTTTATATTTCCTTGAGGCCATTTCTCAGAGCTTCAGAAAATTGTGCAGAACCCAAGAGACTCAGGCTCAGGCTGTATGGATCTTCCTGAGGATCCACAACCACTTTGTGTGGCTGAAAAGCAAGACGGAGTGAGGTGAAAAGCCCCTTCATGTAGGTCTGGCCCGCACATCCTGAGACCTGGAGCCATTCAGAGGAATGCATGAGGAGGAGCAGGAGAGAGGCTTTCGGTTGGCATGTCCTCTCCTAGCAGTTGTTGTTACAGTTGCTGAAATCCCAGGTAAGCCCTGGCTCGTGAGACGTGAGAGAGCAGAGGCTGGCTGCTTCTTGGGTGTCTGTTCCTGCTACTGACAGAGGGGTGGGGGGTGAGCCGCGAAATCTAAAACCAAGAGACTCTACTGGTCCAGCCCACCACAAGCCACACTCCTCTGTCCCCTAGTGACTTCAGTGAGTCCCCTCTGTCTTGGAGCCTCCCCCTGAGATGGCCCATCATCAGGGGGACCCAAAATTCCACAGGGAAGTTGCTGGGTATAGCCCTGTCTCCCACCCACCCTCACGCTTCATTTATTTATATGAACAGGTCATAGTACAAACACGTACACGGCATCTTCTACTCTGTGCCAGGTCCTTTGCACACATTCATTCATCTAAGCCTTCCAACAGCCCTAGAGTGCCCTCTTAAAGAGGAGGACGTGAGGCCAGAGAGATGGAGATTAGAAGTGAACAGGTTAAGAGATTAAGACACAGAAAGATGACCTTCCCAAACTCAGGGAGCAAGGGTAGAGCAGATCGAAATGCAGGCTGCCTCCCCACTCCACCCCCTCCCACTGCTTGCCCTTCACCTTGAGATCCTGACAGCTTGCTTGCACCAAATACAAAAATGTGATCTTTCCATCTCAATCCATTTTCTTTTTAACAACTGCATAGTATATTCCACTGTATAAACCTTAATATTTAAACTACCACCTGCTGATTCACATTTAGGTTATTGCTGTTACTTTGTTATTACAAGGGATGTTCCGGTTGATACACCATTTTGCACAAGCGAGGCTGTGGCAGGCAGACTGTCCATGCTCACCCCCCAAATGTTCATGCTCTAATCTCTCATACTTGTGAGGATATTGCTTTACATGGCATAGGGCCTTTCAGATGGAATTACAGTCTGGACCTTAAGAAAGGGAGATTGTTCTGGATTCCCTGGGTGCACAGTTGAATCATTTCAGCCCTTAAAAGCACAGAAGTTTTTCCAGCTGGAGGTGGAAGAGATGAGGAGATGCCAGAGATGTGAATCATGAGAAGGACTCAGCCCACTATTGCTGGCTTGGGAGGTTGTGGGGACTATGAGCCAAGGAATGTGGGCAGCCTCTAGAGGCTGAGAATGCATCCTGGCCCACAGCCAGCAAGGACACAGGGATTTCAGCACCACAATTGCATGGAACTGAATTCTGCCAACAACCTGAGTGAGCCTGGTGCTGTTCTCCCCGAGAACCTCTGTGTAAGAGGCCAGGCTGCCACCCCCTGGATTTTAGCCTTGCAGGACCTGGAGCAGAGAAATCAGTGGAGCCTTCAGACTTTCTGAGCTACAGAGCTGTGAGATGATACATCTGTGTTATTTTCAACACCATGGTTGTTGTCATCTGTTACAGAAGCTATCAGAAAGGAATGCACTGCTGAATATCTACAAGTAGAATCACTGGCTCAAAGGCTATTCACACCTGACATTTTGATAGATCCTGTCAAACTGCTTTCCTTGGAAGGATAACCAATTTGCAATCTCAAAGCTATGTATGAGGGACTGTTTCCCACATCTTCACCCACTCAGTATGTAATCAAACTCTGATCTTTCCCAATTAGACACAGGAGATTGCACTGAACTTACAGTTCTGTAGCAAGACCGCTGTTTCCAGTTAGATTCTAGGTCTACCTGGAGTAGATTTGGGTGGGAAGAGGTTTCTGGTGGAAAGTGCCTGCACTCTCCTGGGGACTGCTGCTATCAAACAGGCTAGAGGGACAGCTCAACTTCTCCTCCTGTGCAGAGAGAGATGGATGGGAAGGTCAGGCGGGGGAACCTGGGGCCAGGAAGTGTCCAGCCAAGGGAGACTAAAGTCAGCAACCTGAGACCAGGTGGGCACAAGGGAGGGGTCCTGTGCTGCCTCCTTGAGGGATCCGGGAGGACAGAACAGTCTTAAGCCAGCTGTGAGAGGCTGGGGGATGGGGTGCAGAGTGTGCGTCTGTGAGGCTGAGCCCGGGAGCTCCTGAGACAGTGAGGTGCCGGTGATGGGGCTTTGTAAGAAGCCCCAAGGTTGCACCCAGCTGTGAGAGGAGGACAGTGCAAGGGAGCCTGGAAGGAAGGGAAGTCACCAAGCAGGTGACTCTGAACAAACCAGGAGCTCAACCCCAGAGCGTATGGGGGTCCGTTCAAGATGGGAAACAGGAGCTTCATGTTCTCCTTGTCCCGCCAAGCCAGGAGTGGAAAGTGGATGAGAGAGTGGGAACCGAGGGCCCGAAGGGAGAGGGTGAAGCTGACAGGAGGAAGCGCAGGGGAGGGGCAGCTGACAGCCCAACCAGCCAGCAGCCTCTGGGCAGCTTCCATACTGGCTCTCCTGCCCTGCCGGGGCAGGTTAGGGGATTGCTGACTCTAGGCTGTGCTCCAATCTCAGGCCATCAGAGCAGCCGATGCAGGGCTCAGGGGCAGTGGAGAAAGAGCCTGGACTGTGAACTCACTTTGGACTCAGTTGTTCGCCAGCTGTGAGACTTGTCTCACGAGCCCTGCAGGCTTGCAGCTTCACTTTCTGAGCCAGGAAACAGGAACGATGCCAACTCTGGGCCTACTGTAAGGATGAGAAATAAATAGACACATGTATACATTCATAGGTGTATGTCAATTGATCTAAGAAAGAAATAGAAAACTTTATTTGAGCCATATTTGAGGCTTAAAAATGGGGAGAAGCGTCTCAGAAAGCCCCAAGGATTATCTCATCTGTTAGCAGTCCAGGCACAGTTGTGTCAGTTTTTTGAGACAGAAGGCTGGACATCAAATGACATATTATTGACAGTTTACACAAACCAGATCTAGTGGCCCCTTATGAGATCAAGAAGGAATGCTATCTTTAAGGGGTTGTCTTGTTGATGCTGGGTGAATGTTGCTTCTAATGGGTGAGCAGGTATTTCTGTTTGGTGAATGTCTGATGCAGACACACATACACAGTGTGGGGAGAGAGGAGACCAAAGTGTAGAAAAGAGTTTTTTATGTTTAAATTTTTCTTGTCTTGTCATAAAATATGAATTTTATTTCACACATATATGCATGTATACTTATATATATATATATATATATATATA
>SJYT01072097.1:57469-109165 GCA_006410635.1 Cephalophus harveyi
TACTTATATATATATATATATATATATATAATATGCATGATGCTAGGAAAGATTGAAAGAAAAAGGAGAATGAGGCAGCAGAGGATGAGATGGTTAGATGGCAGCACAGACACAATGGACATGAATTTAAACAAATTTCAAGAGACTGTGAAGGACAGAGGAGCCTGGCATACTGCAGTCCACGGGGTCACAAAAGAGTCAGACTCAACTTAGTGACTGAAAAATAACAACTTACAGACACAAGTGTGTGCATCTACATGTATGCATATACCCAAGTATGGCATGTATACACAGCACATATGGGTATGTATGTGCATACACATTGTGTAACTCACCTACGTATAAATATATTCACACACACATATTAGAGAGAGATCCCTCATGTGCCTTGAACATAGTAGGTACTTGAAAAATGGTAGTCATTATAGTTTCAGATATGCTGAAAAAGATCTATGCTGGGAAAGATTGAAGGCGGGAGGAGAAGGGGGTGACAGAGGATGAGATGGTTGGGTGGCATCACCGACTCAGTCGACATGAGTTTGAGCAAGCTCCAGGAGTTGGTGATGGACAGGGAAGCCTGGCGTGCTACAGTCCATGGGGTTGCAGAGTCGGACACAACTAAGTGACTGAACTAATAGCTTCAGGGGACTTTCTGGTATCTCAGCTGGTAAAGAATTCACCTGCAGTGCAGGAGACCCCGGTTCAATCCCTGGGTTGGGAAGGTTCCCTGGAGGAGGGCATGGCAACCCACTCCAGTATTCTTGCCTGGAGAATCCCACGGGCAGAAGAGCCTAGTGGGCTACAGTCCACGGGGTCACAAAGAGTGGCTAAGCACAGCATCAGCACATAGTTTCAGAATTAACTGAAATCTATCTAAAAACTTATACAAAGACTGGAAAACAGGGCTCAGGAAAATATGGCGCTGTGCCCGGAGCTGGGTCACAAAAGACACAGGCCGCAGTCTCCTGGTCACGGAAGCTCGTCTGGACGCCAGAGGCAGAGTCAAGCTCTCTTGGAGGAGGACAGGTCCTTTCCAGTAAGGGCACTGCTGTACTGGGGCCACCTGCAGCGTGTCTGAGCCTGCTCCGGGTGACCGCAGGGCTCCCCTGCAGAGCGCTAGAGGGCCCTGTGTCCTCTTGTAGGGCTGGGATGAAACACAGAACCCAACGAGAAAGGGCACCCAGACAACAAAGGTGGCAGGACCAAGTCCTTTTCTTTCTTGAAAGAAATAGAAAAGATTATTATAATTGATCTCTCCATGGAGCAGGGCAAGTTCTAGAGAAAACGAAACCTTGAAAGGAACCATTTTTAGATGATTTATCTGAGTCTCTTCCGAATGCCAGCTCCTACCCTGCTGCACCAGAGCCTCCAGGGTGCTTATTGAGAACACACAATCTGGGCCCCCTGAGACCCGCTGGGTCATCCTTTGTACCCCCAGGGATGAGGCTTGGGAAGCTAATGTGTGATGAGCTCCTTGGGTGACTCCGACTGGCATCCAGGGGTGGACATGGCTGCCAGTTACCTGTGACCAAAGGCAGGCGTCCAGGGTCCTTGCGACAGGAAGCCCCGTGGACCACGAACCAGCCTGTCTGATGTCACAGGCTTGGTAGAAAACTTGGTAGAAAACCCTGCACCGTCTCCTGATTTCCATAAGCTCAATGAGCCTTCTGGAAAACAAAACTCAGCCTTCTAAGTATTAAATGTCAATCGGGCAGACTTTCGCCACACTCCCAGCTCCTCTCGGAGCACTGGGGCCTTCTTCCTGTCTCTCAGCTACCCTCTTGGGGTGCCCCCAGGCCTCCCCTGTACCCATTTCCCCTTCCCACTCAGGTCTCTGCTTCCTTCTATGTCGGTGCTAAGGGCTCTGCTATCATGGTGCTGATGCACTTAAACAACCATTGTATTGTAAAGTAGTTAGCCTCCAATTAAAGTAAATTAATTAATTTAAAGAAAGGGTGCCAGCAGATAAGATCAGCAGGTCACTTGGCTACTCATCTGCTGTGAACAGGAGCCTTCTGGTAGCTCAGCCTGGATTCTGTAGGTGCTGCTGTGCAGAGTGGTGTGGGGAATGCAGGTGATGTGCAGAAAGGGGAAGCACTGGCTTCAGGGAAGGCCTTGGAGTGTCTCTGCAGCTTTGGTACCCTCTTAGGGTCTACAGTCAACCCTGAATCTGAGATGTCTCCGCCTTGTCACTCTAATACCCCAGATGGCCTGGTTCCCGTCCTGTTCTAGCCACCTCTTGCTGTTGCAAAGTTGTGTTTCCTCCCATTTATGTTTTTACTGATTTTATCTGTAGGACCAGACGGGCTCTTGCCCTTAGTCATCAAGGCCCCTCTGCCCCACAGTCACATGGTAAGTTTGTTCTGTGGATCAAGTGGTTTGGGCTTTCTTGTTTCTTAGACCAGACCTGTGATCCAGGTAACAGGTGGAGTGTGGTTGGAGGGACACTCAAGAGAAGATTCTGCCAGGTGTATGTAGGAAGGAAACCCTTGTAGTGGCAGCCCAGACGTCAAAGACCAGTGAATCCACTTCACAGAAGAAAAAACTGAAAATTAGAAAAGCACAATGGTATTTCTAAGTCTGTAGAGCTAGTATCTGAGTCAGAAATAGAACTTGCAGGAATTTCATGGTATTTCATTGTTTTATTGTGTTTCTCATTAGGTCATACATACACTTGGATCAAAGTCAAAATGATATAACACGTATGTAATATGTCAAGAGGCCTTTTTATAGCCCATCCCTCTCTGTCTCTGTGCCATCTGCCCAGACTTCACTTTGGCTCTGACAAATCCTTACAGCATTTCCTCATGCAGGTATAAAGGAATACGAATACATAGTTATTTTCTGCCTTTTTGCATCAAAGGCAGTATAGTAAACATACCACTCTCTGTTTTGTCTTTTCACTTACAAGGTTTCAGAAAGCTTCTTCATCATCTTTAATAATTTTTTTAGAGCTGCATTGTGTATAGTTCTGTCAATTCACCAGTTTTTTTAACAGTTTTATGGAGATACGATTCATATACCATAAAATACCACCATCTAGCATCAGTAAGATCTGCAGTGTATTTAGACATGTACACTCCACACAGTACCATAGCTTTCAACCAGTCACCTATGAAGAAACAACTTACTTCTAATCTGTCACTATTACAAAGACAAAAAGTGGCAGAAACACTCTTGCTTATACCTCTCTGTGCACAGGCCTGAGTCCTTCTCTAGGACAAACAGCTGGGGATGGACGAGCAGCAAGATTGAAAGGACACACACACAGATTTTGGGTCTGCCTTGTTCTCCAGGTGGACTGTACTAATTTATCACCTTGAGGGAGAAGACCCTCCCTCCCCAGTCTCTTACCTTCCCCATCAGGCCATTATTCTTTTTAATTTTTACATATCTGAAGTATTAAAACTGGCATCTCATTAAACTTTCAAATTGCCACCAATTGTGCCTTTATTTTAAAAATACATTTTCCGTTGCGGTAGTGTTGGGGTTCCACAATGGTTCTCACCCTACTGTATGCTCTCCTCCTGTGAATCAGGGCTGCCTGCATACCTGATGGAACACAGAAGATGCAGCATGTATGACTTCAAGAGAAGGTCATAAAGCATGTTGCCTCATTCTCTTGCTTTAAGAAGAAATTACAACGTTACCTGCCTGTACTCCCCAAGTGGCACAAGGAGTGACATCTCATTCCTGGCTCCCAAGCTGGCAAACTTTGCCATCTCAGGAGGTGGGAGTCAGGACTGCCACCTTGATTTCTGCTGATGTGGCAGCAGGCGTCAGTTTGCCTCTTTGGTTGTGATGATGTTGCTGGAAGGGGATGTTGCCCACCCATCGTGTCCCCTTTCCTGGGGGCTCCCGACCTCTGCCCCACGGAATTGCATTTCTGGTACAAGTAGTTCTGCATTCTGGAGATGGCCCAAATTGCTTGTGATTGTTTCCTTTCCAAGAGGCACAAAGATTGTGTTTTGTTTTGTTTCTGTCCAATCAATCTCTCCAGGGCAAGATCCGCCGTCTTGGCTTTTTTTCACTGAGCCGTCCTCTGTAGTTCATACTCACAAGTACAGTTTAACAACAAGTTGATAATGAATGGAAAAACAGTAGTTGGCTCTGGCAGGCTCTTTTGTCAGGAAAGCTATTAATTTACAGCCACAGTTTAGAGTTTAAAAAAGCAATACAGTTATGGAAGAGCCTGCAAAAAGAGAATGTTCTCTGAAGGTTCCTAGCCAGCCTATGAGAATGCTTGTTAGTAAATACACTCCCTGCATGTGGCGGTGTCACTTTGCACAGAGACCTCTTCAGGGGTCCAGGACTTTTCAAGCGTGACTTTTCCAGGGACTTTTCAGAGAGGCCAGAGATGTGTATTTTAAAGATGTAGCACTCATTTTATACTTGATCTTAGCCAAAAGGCCAAGAAGTGATAGAACTCATTTTAAAAGTGAAGTTGAAAACAGGGACAGACAAATCCTTTCCTTGTGGCTACAACCCCTTCATATGTATAGAGGACTTCCTTTTTTAAAATTGATATATAGTTGATTTACAATGTTGTGTTAGTTTCTGCTGTATAAAAAAGTGATTCAGTTATGCATGTATATACATATATACTCTTTTAAAATATTCTTTTCATTAAAGTTTATCACAGGACATTGAATATAGTTTCCTGTGGTGTGTAGTAGGACCTTGCTGTTTATAAATTCTAAATATAATAGTTTGCATGTGCTGGTACCACATTCCCAATCCATCCTTCCTCGCTCTCCCCCTCTTGGCAGCTATAGCTCTGTTCTCTACGTCTGTGAGTCTCTTTCTGTTTAATAGATAGTGTGTTTGTGTCACATTTTAGATTCCACATAAAAGGGGTACATGGTGTTTGTTCTTTGTCTGGCTTAGATGCTAATCTCTAGGTCGACCTGTTACTGCAAATGGCATTATTTTATTATTTTTATGGGGAATTTCCATTTTGCATACATCAATTCAGTTCACTTCAGTTCTGTCGCTCAGTTGTGTCTGACTCTTTGCGACCCCACGGACTGCAGCACGCCAGGCCTCCCCGTCCATCACTGACTCCCGGAGCTTATTCAAACTCATGTCCATCATGTTGTGATGCCATAGAACCATCTAACCCTCTGTTCTACCCTTCTCGTCCTGCCTGCAGTTTTTCCCTGCATCAGGGTCTTTTCCAATGAGTCAGTTCTTCGCATCAGGTGGCCAAAGAATTGGAGTTTCAGCTTCAGCATCAGTTCTTCCAATGAATATTCAGGACTGATTTCCTTTAGGGTGGACTGGTTGGATCTCCTTGCTGTCCAAGGGACTCTCAAAGAGTCTTCTCCAATACCACAATTCTAAAGCATCAATTCTTCGGCACTCAGCTTTCTTCATAGTCCAGTTCTCACATCCATATGTGACTATTGGAAAAACTGTAGCTTTGACTAGATGGAGCTTTGCTGGCAAAGTAATTTCTCTGCTTTTTAATATGCTGTCTAGGTTAGTCATAAATTTTCTTCCAAGGAGCAAGCGTCTTTTAATTTCATGGCTGCACCCACCATCTGCAGTGATTTTGGAGCCCAAGAAAATGAAGTCTGTCACTGTTTCCATTGTTTCCCCATTTATTTGCCATGAAGTGATGAGACTAGATGCCATGATCTTAGTTTTCTGAATGTTGAGTTTTAAGCCAGCCTTTTCACTCTCTTCTTTCACTTTCATCAAAAGACTGTTTAGTTCTTTGCTTTCTGCTATAAGGATGGTGTCATCTGCATATCTGAGGTGATTGATATTTCTCCCTACAATCTTGATTCCAGCTTGTGCTTCCTTCAGCCCAGCATTTCTCATGATGTACTCTGCATATAAGTTCAATAAGCAGGGTGACAATATATAGCCTTGACACACTCCTTTCCCAATTTGGAACCAGTCAGTTGTTCCATGTCCAGTTCTAACTGTTGCTTCCTGACCTGCATACAGATTTCTCAAGGGGTAGGTCATGTGGTCTGGTATTCCCATCTCTTTAAGAATATTCCACAGTTTGTTGTGATCCACATAGTCAAAGGCTATTTCCCAATTTGGAACCAGTCAGTTGTTCCATGTCCAGTTCTAACTGTTGCTTCCTGACCTGCATACAGATTTCTCAAGGGGTAGGTCATGTGGTCTGGTATTCCCATCTCTTTAAGAATATTCCACAGTTTGTTGTGATCCACATAGTCAAAGGCTTTGGCACAGTCAATAAAGCAGAAATAGATGTTTTTGTGGAACTCTCTTGCTTTTTCTGTGATCTAAGGGATGTTGGCAATTTGACCTCTCGTTCCTCTGCCTTTTCTAAATCCAGCTTGAACATTTGGAAGTTCATGGTTCCCATATTGTAGAAGCCTGGCTTGGAGAGTTTTCAGCATTAGTTTACTAGCATGTGAGATGAGTGCAATTGTGTGGTAGTCTGAGCATTCATTGGCATTGCCTTTCTTTGAGATTGGACTGAAAGCTGACCTTTTCTAGTCCTGTGGCCACTGCTGACTTTTCCAAATTTGCTGGCGTATTGAGTGCAGCACTTTCACAACATCATCTTTCAGGATTTGAAATAGCTCAACTGAAATTCCATCACCTCCACTAGCTCTGTTAGTAGTGATCCATCTTAAAGGCCCACTTGAAGTCAAACTCCAGGATGTCTGGTTCTAGTTGAGGGATCATACCATCATGATTATCTGGGTCATGAAGATCTTTTTTGTATAGTTCTTCTGAGTATTCTTGTCACCTTTTCTTAATATCTTCTGTTTCTGTTAGGTCCATACCATTCCTGTCCTTTATTGAGCTCATCTTTGCATGAAATGTTCCCTTGGCATCTCTAATTTTCTTGAGGAGATCTCCAGTCTTTCCCATTCTATTGTTTCTATTTCTTTGCATTGATCACTAAGGAAGGTGTTCTATCTCTCCTTGCTCTCCTTTGAAACTCTGCATTCAAATGGTATATATTTCCTTTTCTCCTTTGCCGTTCACTTCTTTTCTTTTCTCAGCTATTTGTAAGGCCTCCTCAGACAACCATTTTGCCTTTTTGCATTTCTCTTTCTTGGGGATAGTCTTGATCCCTGCCTCCTGTACAATGTCATGAATCTCCATCCATAGTTCTTCAGGCACTCTGTCTATCATATCTAATCCCTTGAATCTGTTTGTCACTTCCACTGTAGAGTTGTAAGGGATTTGATTTAGGTCATACCTGAATGGTCTAGTGGTTTTCCTTACTTTCTTCAATTTCAGTCTGAATTTGGTAGTAAGGAGTTCATGATCTGAGCCACAGTCTGCTGCTGGTCTTGTTTTTGCTGACTGTATAGAGCTTCTCCATCTTTGGCTGCAAAGAATATAATCAGTCTGACTTTGGTGTTGACCATGTGGTGATGTCCATGTGTAGAGTCTTCTCTTGTGTTTGCTATGATCAGTGTGTTCTCTTGGCATAACTTTATTAGCCTTTGCCCTGCTTCATTCTGTACTCCAAGGCCAAATTTGCCTGTTACTACAGGTATTTCTTGACTTTCTATTTTTGCATCCCAATCCCCTATAATGAAAAGAACATCTTTTTTGTGTGTTAGTTCTAGAAGGTTTTCATAGAACTGTCCAACTTCAGCTTCTTCAGCAGTACTGGTTGTGGCATAGACTTGGGTTACTGTGATACTGAATGTTTTGCCTTGGAAACAAACAGAGATCATCCTGTAATTTTTGAGACTGCATCCAAGTGCCGCATTTTGGACTCTTTTGTTGACTATGTGGCAACTTCATTTATTCTAAGGGATTCCTGCCCATGGTAGTAGATACAATGGTCATCTGAGTTACATTCACCCATTCCAGTCCATCTTAGTTCGCTGATTCCTAAAATGTCAACATTCACTCTTGCCATCTCCTGTTTGACCACTTCCAATTTGCCTTGATTCATGGACCTAACATTCCAGGTTCCTATGCAATATTGCTCTTTACAGCATCAAACTTTACTTCTATCATTCAGTCAACATCCACAACTGGGTGTTGTTTTTGCTTTGGCTCCGTCTCTTCATTCTTTCTGGAGTTGTTTCTCCACTGATCTCCAGTGGCATATTGGGCACCTACCAACCTGGGGAGTTCATCTTTCAGTGTCCTATCTTTTTGACCCTTCTTACTGTTCATGGTATTCTCAAGGCAAGAATACTGAAGTGGTTTGCCATTCCCTTCTCCAGTGGACCATGTTTTGTCAGAACTCTCCACCAAAACCCATCGGTCTTTGGTGGCCCTACATAGCATTGGCCATAGTTTCACTGAGTTAGACAAGGCTGTGGTCCATGTGATCAGACTGATTAGGTTTCTGTGATTGTGGTTTGTCTGTCTTCTGATGGAGAAGGATAAGAGGCTTACGGAAGCTTCCTGATGGGAAAGACTGACATACCATACATACCACATTTTCTTTATACATTTACCTGTTTCTGGATATTGAGGTTGTTTCCATGGTGTTAGAGCAATGCTGTCTGATGTGGTAGCCACGTGTGGCTATTTAAATCTAAGTTCAAGGTAATTCATATGAAACTAAATAAAAAATTCAGTCCTTCAATGACACATCAGCCACATTTTAAGTGCTCAGAAGCCATGTGTGGCTCATGGCTGCTGTAATCAGGACTACAGATTATGGAGTGGTTCCACGACTTGAAAAGTTCTATTGGTCACTTCTGGTTCAGTTTTGCTTGATGCTTTTTGTGTGAAAACAAATAGAACATAACATCCCTTGCCTCCCGCCCCACACACAAAGGAGCAAGACACTAGAGCCAGAATTTTCTGACTCACGCTTTGGCTGATATTTCTTTTGTAGATATACTCAATAGTTAAAAGTAATTAAAATTTGAGTTTTGAATATATGCAAAGCCAGAGTGACTCTCTCTCTCTTTCTTCCCTGTTACAAACAAAAAAAACAACAAACATGAGGTTCACTTAGTGGGTTTCTGTTATTTTGACTATTGGAGTAGAGACCATGCTTTCCCTATTTTATGGAAACAATGCTGGGAATAACTGGTTAATACTTGCAAATCCTTTTGAAGATGGGAAGTACAGTTGCGTAAGTGCCAAGTGCTATTTCCTTTATTAACATTTGTATTAAAAATAAGAAAATGAATGCTTTGTTATGATGGGATTTCTTCAGATATGTCAATTCCAAAATATAGTTTGTACATCCATCTCTTTTAGAGTTTAAAAGAGGAAATTAAAAAACTCAGTAAAAGAATGCATGAAGATCTACCCACAAACTAGACGATGTCCATTTAAAAGGCACATATAGCTCTGTGTTCCATTTATGCCTGCACTATCTAAGTTAGATTCAAAAATATTTTTCAGGGAACACCAAGTAACTTGAGAGCCTTTGTTGGCTTCTCCTTGCTTCACAGAAAAGAATCTATATGGGTGGCATGTTCCCAAGTCAACCCCACTCATGAGCAAGTAGCAGCAATAAAAGTAAATAGTGAACATTATTTGAGAACTTATGTCAGAACTTATGCTCTGGCCAAGAGCTTCACATGAATCATCTCATTTAATTCCCACCATAGCCACAAGTTAGAAACTACAGTATTGTCTCCATTATATAGACACGCCAACTGAGGCAACACAGGGTTTTCCTGAAGGCAATGGGAAAGTGGCAGATGGCTAGAGACAGCAGTCTTTATGGCTGGAGTTCTATATTCTGTGAAGGGACTCTGCTCTAGAAATTTCTGGAGGAACCTTGAAACTAAGAAGGATCCTGCAAGCTTTCCTGGGTACAAAAGTCCCTCTATGTCCCCTATTTCTTATTTATAGGAAAAGGCTTCAGTCTCTTTGGCCTTCCCTGAGCTCCAGTAAGCAGACGCAAGCAGCTACTAATTAGAGAAGCGAGAGTGCAGAAACTAAGAAAAAGCAGTCAAAAAACTGTAGTTCAGGGACAAAACAGAGACCTAGTTCCTCCTCCAGGAGTATATATAATAATCTGACACATATCTTTGAGTTGTTCTGCAGAAACTAAGACCCTCACCCAGGTGGAGGATGGTGACCACAAGCTTGTAAACCCTAGACTGATTAGAACCAGAAGATTAATGACTAAAATTCTTGGAACACCATCCCATCCCCTCACCACCAGTCAATCAGAAGAAATTCATGCCCCCTACAACCCTCATCCCAAATGTTGCCTTTAAAAGCCCCTCAAAAGGAAGAGGGAGTTTGGGGCTTTCAAGCATGAGCTGCCCATTCTCCTTGCTTGGTACCCTGTAATAAATGCTGTCTCTGCTTTCCTTCCCCACAGTCCAGGATCAGTAAGTTGGCTTTACTGCTCAGCAGGTAAGCAGACCCAAGTTCTCTCCAGAACAAGCCTCGAGCAGAAAAGAGTCCACATTTTATGCTGTCTAAAAGAAAAGATAGTCCATCTGAGACCTCAAACTCATTGCCAGTTAAGCCTGGGATCCAGACAAAAGTGAGAAAAAATAATTGTAAATGAAATAATATATCACAATGTCTTGGACCTCAGAGGTTTCAGTCAACTAGAAAGGAAGACATTTAGAAAACTGGATCCTAAGATCTTCAGCAACAGATGCTAGAGTTTACAGGAAATAGAAGACAGTATTGCGAAAGTCAGAGGATTAAACAGCCCTTGATTGCCAGTCCCTTGGTGATCTCCAGGTGAGAAACTTATGACACCCTTTTCTGTGATAGAATACTTCCACATACGTAGCAGCTCAAGGATACCAAACTTAGCATTCAAATTTCACAAAACAAGAAGAACTCCCTCCAGAAATCGGTGAGTACTTGAGAAGTAAGGCTCTGATGAGTTCACCACCCTAAGAGTGGTGCATGCAGAAGATCTCCTCTGAGAACTTTTTGAACAGTGTCTGCCTGGATAGTGAAAGGGCTTCAGTGATGGCGGATTCATGATGATTTCTACAGGTAGAAAGGGCTGGCAGAATCCCAAAGAGAATGCACCCAGCCCTGATGGCTCAGATGGTAAAGAATTTGCCTGCAATGCAGGAGACCCTAGTTCAATCCCTGGGCCAGGAAGATTTTCTGGAAAAGGGAATGGCAACCCACTTCAGCATCCTTGCCTGGAGAATTTCAAGGACAGAGGAGCCTGGTGAGCTACAGTCCATGGGGGTCACAAAGAATTGGGCACAGTTGAGTTACTAACATCATATATACTCTAGGAAGAGGAGACTCATGGAGTTGGGAGGTCTGTGGGGGCTGAGTGTTGTGCTGGGCAACCACCCCCAACCCATTTGCATCTTCCCTTCCCTGGGGCTCAGGGGCTCAGGGATGAAAGGACCCCCAACAAAGCATAAAGGGCTATTTAGAAAGCAAAGCCCAACCCCTGCCCTCCTGTTTCACTCCCCATCTTTGTCACAGGGCTGTGAGTTGCCATCCATCTTGAGGTCAGAAGAGGGGGATTTGACAAAGGTAGGGTAGGTAAGGGAAGGCCCCTCTTATTCCTGGTGCCTACAGAGGGGGTGAAGACCCTTTTAATGACTTCCAAGCTTTTAAATATTCACCCCAAACCTTAATTATTTTCAGTAAATCACAGGAAGATTTTAGATAAGAATAGGTCAATGAACCAGCTTACGTTCACATTCCCAAGCTCCTTTCCTCTGACCTGTTAATCCAGCCTCCTGTCCCCTCTTAGGGCAAGGGAGCAGCCTACGTGCCAGGGAGGCTGTGGGCTGCCTAGTGCCTCTGAAACTCAAGTCTGGAGGCCTGGGGTTCTGTGGGGAGCATTGCAGCTGTGGGCCCAGGCCTCCTCAGCTGCTGAACTGCAAATTCCAGGAACACAGCCCATGTAGCAGAAGCTCAACTTTCCAAAGTTTTTCTATTATTTTGTTCCTTCTTCGATTTCTTTAGGGTGTGGTTTCTACCTTCAAGATACTTGTAGTACCCTGGGACAGAGGAGACAGCCTCTCGCATCTGTCTCTGCTGTGCCTCCTTCACTGGGATGTGAGTTCCCAGAGGGCAGAAATCTCTGCCTTGCTCGCTGATATGTGGCCAGCACCTGGGACAGTGGTGAGCAGTAACATAATCTTTGTGTTTGTTGAATGAATCTAAGGTGAAGGACAAGGAGACATAGGGAAGATCTCTAGTGTCACAGAAATTAGCACAAAGTGATTTTAAGTACCACCAGGATGACAAGGAAAAAGTTTACAAAGAAGATGGTACTTTGCATTCTGTTTTCCCAAAAAAATTTTTCTTAATATTATACCAAGTTAACTGAATTTCCCACTTGCTGGCTAATACTTTGTAGTATTATTTAGAACTGAACATGGAACAACAGATTGGTTCCAAATCAGGAAAGGAGTACATCAAAGCTGTATATTGTCACCCTGCTTATGTACTTTCCATACAGAGTACATCATGAGAAATGCTGGGCTGGATGATTCACAAGCTGGAATCAAGATTGCTGGGAGAAATGTCAATAACCTCAGATATGCAGATGACCCCACTCTTATGGCAGAAAGTGAAGAAGAACTAAAGAGCCTCTTGACGAAAGTGAAAGAGGAGAGTGAAAAAGCTGGCTTAAAACTCAACATTCAGAAAACTAAGATCATGGCCTCTGGTCTCATTGCTTCATGGCAAATAGATGGGGAAACAATGGAAACAGTGAGAGACTTTATTTTCTTGGGCTCCAAAATCACTGCAGATGGTGACTGCAGCCGTGAAATTAAAAGATGCTTTCTCCTTGGAAGAAAATTTATGACTAACCTAGACAGCATATTAAAAAGCAGAGAGATTACTTTGCCAGCAAAGCTCCATCTAGTCAAGGCTATGGTTTTTCCAGTGGTCATGTATGGATGTGAGAGTTGGGCTATAAAGGAAGCTGAGTGCTGAAAATTGATGTTTTTGAATTGTGGTGTTGGAGAAGACTCTTGAAAGTCCCTTGGACAGAAAGGAGATCCAACCAGTCCATCCTAAAGGAAATCAGTCCTGAGTGTTCACTGGAAGAATTGATGCTGAAACTGAAACTACAAACTTCGGCCACCTGATGCAAAGAACTGATTCATTTGAAAAGATTCTGATGCTGGGAAAGATTGAAGGCGGGAGGAGAAGGGGACAACAGAGGATGAGATGGTTCTGTGGCATCACCTACTCAATGGACATGAGTTTGAGTAAGCTCTGGGAGTTGGTGATGAACAGGGAAGCCTGGCGTGCTGCAGTCCGTGGGGTCGCAAGGAGTCAGACATGACTGAACGACTGAACTGAACTGAAGTTAATACATACAGAAATAGAGTAGGGATTTCTCTGATGGTCCAGTGGTTAAGAATCTGCCTTGAATGCAAGGGATGTGGGTTTGATCTCTGGTTGGGGAACTAGGATCCCACATGCCTCAGAGCAACTAAGCCTGCTCACCACAACTGGAGAGTAGCCCATGAGCTGCAGCTAGAGAAGTCCACCTGCTGCAACTAAGATCTGATGCAGCCAAGTAAATAAGTATTTTAAAAAAGAAGGAAAAGAAAAAGCAGTTCATAACCTTGCCAAATGCGAAGTTTACAATTAGCAATGGAATCTGTACTGAAACTCACCCTGTATCTCTTTATTAAAGTGCAATCTCTCTGAAGGCACATTTTACAAAGTGCACGAACATTTTCTTTAATGTTCAATTCCAAGTGCTTTCCATCTGTGCTTACAGTATGCATTGAAGGAAATTGTGGAGTGGTATATGTTTGTAACAATCAAGCATTACTTGCATCATATTTTTTAGTAAGTGAGAGCATGAGGCTGCATGCTTGATTTTAGTTGAAATAGAAGGTTGCACATACTGGGCTACACTAATCGTTCAGGAATGTCTGTGGGTCTCCATCTCATGTGGAGATGGAGTGCTGATGAATGATGGAGCGTCTTCCCTGAAGGTCGAAGTGAATCATCTTTGTGTAGCTGCTTGAAGGTGAGAAGATGGGCAAGGTGAATTTTCAATGTGTGATTCTAAAATGCTGCCTGCTTTTAAATCGTAACAACCAAGTGTGCCACAGATATTATTTAACAACCACTGTGGATTGCCGGGAGAAATATCAGTAACCTCAGATATGCAGATGACCCCACCCTTATGGCAGAAAGTGAAGAGGAACTAAGCAGCCTCTTGATGAAAGTAAGAGAGGAGAGTGAAAAAATTGGGTTAAAGCTCAACATTTAGAAAACAAGGATCATGGCATCCGGTCCCATCACTTCATGGGAAATAGATGGGGAAACAGTGGAAACAGTGTCAGACTTTATTTTTGGGGGCTCCAAAATCACTGCAAATGGTGACTGCAGCCATGAAATTAAAAGACGGTTACTCCTCGGAAGAAAAGTTATGACCAACCTAGATAGTATATTCAAAAGCAGAGACATTACTTTGCTGACTAAGGTCCGTCTAGTCAAGGCTATGGTTTTTCCAGTGGTCATGTATGGATGTGAGAGTTGGACTGTGAAGAAGGCTGAGAGCCGAAGAATTGATGCTTTTGAACTGTGGTGTTGGAGAAGACTCTTGAGAGTCCCTTGGACTGCAAGGAGATCCAACCAGTCCATTCTGAAGGAGATCAGCCCTGGGATTTCTTTGGAAGGAATGATGCTAAAGCTGAAACTCCAGTACTTTGGCCACCTCATGCGAAGAGTTGACTCATTGGAAAAGACTCTGATGCTGGGAGGGATTGGGGGTAGGAGGAGAAGGGGACGACCGAGGATAAGATGGCTGGATGGCATCACGGACTTGATGGACGTGAGTCTGAGTGAACTCCAGGAGATGGTGATGAACAGGGAGGCCTGGCGTGCTGCGATTCATGGGGTCGCAAAGAATCGGACACGAGTGAGCGACTGAATTGAACTGAACTGAACTGTGTGCGTGGTCCATGCTGTTTATTACAAATGCATACAGTGACTTGTGAGACATGGTCATTACACTGCCTGTGAGGAGCTGGTGCCCTGCAGGAGCAGGCAGAAGGACAGGTCATGTGAAGCAGTAAATGGGAAGGGCCAAGTGCATGTGAGGCCCTTCTCCCACCGTCTCTGCCTTCCCCAGCTCTCCCCTCAGTGCTGCCTCTCATCTGGCCTGGTCTCACAGGCAGGAATCTACAAGTGGTCACAGCCCAGTTCAGTCCCAGCACATGCAGGGTGCTGGGCAGAGCCCTAGAAGTCTCTGACACAGTAAACGCTCAAGTAGGACTTCTGGATGGGTGCCTGCGAGTGTCCAGGTATGTGAGAGTAGGTGGAGTGGAAGGGGATGCGACAGGAGCCGTGCAGAACCAGAGGGGACATGAGCCCGCACAGCACACCGCGGTGGTGATGGGAGCTACTGGGGTCAGTCAGGGAAACTTCCTGCAAGAAGGCAGTCTTGACCCCAGTCTTGAAAGAGTTTGCCAGGTGGGTAGGAGAGGCGTTCCAGGCAGGGTGTCAGCACCCTGTGTGAACTAGGAGCGGCTGAGGGGCCACTGAGCTCCAATGTGCTTGGGGGTGAGTGGGGACCCAGTGGAGCTGCTGCCATGAAGACGCCCACGAGGCCGTTCCTGGCTGGTGCTGGGTCGGCAGGGAGCCGATAGGGCATGTCTGTGGCCTGACTGTGTGTGGCTCAAGTCAGTGAATGAATGAGTGAGTCAACGACGCTGTTGCAGTGATGATGCAGACTCCGCCTCCCCGCTGTGAGATGCTCTCAGTTTGGGGTGTTCTCAGCCTGGGCATCCTGGTGACCTGGCTCTACAGCGCCCCCGCCGGCGGGTTTGAGAGTAGAGTCTCCTGCTCTTTGCGAAAGTCCAGCTGCTGGTGATCCAGCTCCAGGGGGCTATTCGGACTGTGCTCTGAATTGCTTGTCCATTCCCAAGCTGGTCAGGTGAGGTGGAGGGAACGGGACGAGAATGAAGGTTGGGCCATGAGGAGACCAGAAGAACGAGCGGCAGGAGGCAGAGAGCAGGGAGAGAGCTGGGGTAGGGGCGGGGGCTGAGTGGCGGTGCAGCAGGGTTTGGGGAGTGTGCCCAGCACGGCAGAACTCTGCTAAACACTAGTTATGCGAATCGATTTGAAGAAATGAGAACAAAGCACTCTCAAGGACAACAGGCTCAGAATAAACATAGTTGAGTTCACAGGGAGAGGCAGTGCTCACCGCAGCTGATAGAGCCTCTTGGTGATGTGCATTCAGCTGAGATAAGAAACGCTGGCGCGTGGCCAGAGCCTCATGGGTTTGCCCTGGGGCAGAGGTCTTGGCAAAGGGCAGCCTTGGCCTGTTGAAGCGGATGGAGTCCCAAGGGTGAGGCTCGAGCTGCCATAGAGATCTTGGAGGGCAGACAGCCCTCCTGAGGAAAGATATAAATAGAGACCAGGAGAAGGAGGTGCAAGTGGTTCAGGCTAGAGAGTTGGTTCTGTGGCTTGATATTGATCTGTTCTGCTACTGATAAATCCTTCTGCTTAGAAAATAAGCGGTCTTCTTGTTGACCTTCTGCCCTCGTTTTACCAGAGGGAGTCCCAGCCTTTGCTGCCTGTGGAGTTCACTGCCAAGTGCTCTCGAGCAGCCAGTAATTTGTAGTGTGCCAGACACTGGGGCATGCCCCCGGGCCCTGTCAGCTGTCTGGCATGTGTGTGCCATTTGCCTCCAGTATAAATGTTCTCAGCATGGCACTCAAAATTCTACTTCCATAATTGCACCCCACTCCACACATGCCCCGAGCCAGCAGAACTGCTGACTTCCAACCTGCCCCATATCCTCCCAGCTTAACTCAAGCTCTTCCTGTGCTTGGAAAGTTCCCCCCGACCCTCATCACTGGATCTACAAATCCCACTACCCCTTCAAAAGCCACCTCAATTCAGACAAACATTCAGAAACTTCCAGAGAGTTCTCCCTATCTCCCAAAGCCTTTAACCAGGAGCCGAGTGGAGGGAAGGGGCCTTGGGACCAACAGTTTCCAACTACAACTCTGCTTCCATCTCTTTGGGAATCCTCAGGGGACCCAGGGGACCCAGGGGATAGACTGACCATAGGTTTGGCTTGGAGGTCAAACAGATAAGGCCTAGAGATCAACTAAATGTTGCCAGTTGATCACTAGGGCGTCAGTTTTTTTTTTTTTTTTTTTTTGTAAATGAGTCAGAAGCAGATATACTATGTGGCTTTAGGGGCAGGTTGTGTGACAGCTGATGTAGTGGGTTGGTGCATGGTTCTCTATGCAGATAGCACACAAAGAGAGAACTGTGTATCCAGTTGGCATGACATCCCTGCTAAGGAAGGATGGAGACATCTTTGGGGCTAGAAAAGGGTTTCTGTTCCAGACAGTAGATGGCAAACATTCCGTTCACTTCAGTTCAGTTCAGTCGCTCAGTTGTTTCCGACTGTTTGTGACTCCATGAGCTGTAGCACGCCAGGCCTCCCTGTCCAACATCAACTCCCGGAGCCTATGAAACTCATGTCCATTGAGTTGGTGAAGCCATTCAACAATCTCCTCCTCTGTCGTCCTCTTCTCTTCCTGCCCGCAATCTTTCCCAGCATCAAGGTCTTTTCAAATGAGTCAGCCCTTCTCATCAGGTGGCCAAAGTACTGGAGTTTCAGCTTCAACATCAGATCTTCCAATGAACACCCAGGACTGATCTCCTTTAGGATGGACTGGTTGGATTTCCTTGCAGTCCAAGGGACTCTCAAGAGTCTTTTCCAACATCACAATTCAAAAGCATCAATTCTTCGGCTCTCAGCTCTTTATAGCCCAACTCTCACATCCATACATGACTACGGGAAAAACCATAGCCTTGACGATATGGAGCTTTATTAGCAAAATAATGTCTCTGTTTTTCAATATGCTATCTAAGTTGGTCATAACTTTTCTTCCAAGGAGTAAGTGTCTTTTAATTTCATGGCTGCAATCACCATCTGCAGTGATTTGGGAGCCCAGAAAAATAAAGTCTCTCACTGTTTCTACTGTTTCCCCATCTATTTCAAGTGATGGGACTGGATGCCATGATCTTAGTTTTCTGGATGTTGAGCTTTAATCCAACTTTTTCACTCTCCTCTTTCACTTTCATCAAGAGGCTTTTTACCTCCTCTTCACTTTCTGCCATAAGGGTGGTGTCCTCTGCATATCTGAGGTTATTGATACTTCTCCCAGCAATGTTGATTCCAACTTGTACTTCTTCCAGCCCAGCGTTTCTCATGATATACTCTACATATAAGTTAAATAAGTGAGGTGACACTATACAGCCTTGACGTATTCCTTTACCTATTTGGAACCAGTCTGTTGTTCCATGTCGAGTTCTAACTGTTGCTTCCTGGCCTGCATACAGGTTTCTCAAGAGGCAGGTCAGGTGGTTTGGTATTCCCATCTCTTTCAGAATTTTCCACAGTTGTTTGTGATCCACACAGCCAAAGACTTTGGCATAGTCAATAAAGCAGAAGTAGATGTTTTTCTGGAACTCTCTTGCTTTTTCCATGATCCAGCGGATATTGGCAATTTGATCTCTGGTTCCTTTGCCTTTTCTAAAACCAGCTTGAACATCTGGAAGTTCACGGTTCACGTATTGCTAAAGCCTGGCTTGGAGAATTTTGAGCATTACTTTACTATCATGTGAGATGAGTGCAATTGTGCGGTAGTTTGAGCATTCTTTCGCGTTGCCTTTCTTTGGGATTGGGATGAAAACTGACCTTTTGCAGTCCTGTGGCCACTGCTGACTTTTCCAAATTTGCTGGCATATGGAGTGTAGCACTTTCACAGCATCTCTTTCAGGATTTGTACTAGCTCAACTGGAATTCCATCACCTCCACTAGCTTTGTTCATAGTGATGCTTCTTAAGGCCCACTTGACTTCACATTCCAGGATGTGTGGCTCTAAGTGAGTGATCACACCATCATGATTAACTGGGTCTTGAAGATTTTTTTTGTACAGTTCTTCTGAGTATTCTTGCCACCTATTCTTAATATTTTCTGCATCTGTCAGGTCCACACTATTTATGCCTTTTATGCCCATGGAGAAGCTCTATACAGTCAACAAAACCAAGACCAGGAGCTGACTGTGGCTCAGATCATGAACTCCTTATTACCAAATTCAGACTGAAATTGAAGAAAGCAGGGAAAACCGCTAGACCATTCAGGTATGACCTAAATCAAATCCCTTATGATTATGCAGTAGAGAGACTTTATTTTTCTGGGCTCCCAAATCACTGCAGATGGTGACTGCAGCCATGAAATTAAAAGACGCTTACTCCTTGGAAGAAAAGTTATGACCAACCTAGATAGCATATTCCAAAGCAGAGACATTACTTTGCCGACTGAGGTCCGTCTAGTCAAGGCTATGGTTTTTCCAGTAGTCATGTACGGATGTGAGAGTTGGACTGTGAAGAAGGCTGAGAGCCGAAGAATTGATGCTTTTGAACTGTGGTGTTGGTGAAGACTCTTGAGAGTCCCTTGGACTGCAAGGAGATCCCAACCAGTCCATTCTGAAGGAGATCAACCCTGGGGTTTCTTTGGAAGGAATGATGCTAAAGCGGAAACTCCAGTACTTTGGCCACCTCATGTGAACAGTTGACTCATTGGAAAAGACTTTGATGCCTGGAGGGATTGGGGGCAGGAGGAGAAGGGGATGACCGAGGATGAGATGGCTGGATGGCATCACTGTCTTGATGCACGTGAGTCTGAGTGAACTCTGAGAGTTGGTGATGGACAGGGAGCCCTGGCGTGCTGCGATTCATGGGGTCGCAAAGAGTCGGACACGACTGAGCGACTGAACTGATTGAGCCCATCTTTTCATGAAATGTTCCGTTGGTATCTCTAATTGTCTTGAAAAGATCTCTAGTCTTTCCCGTTCTATTGTTTTCCTCTATTCCTTTGCATTGATCACCGAGAAAGGCTTTCTTATCTCTCCTTCCTATTCTTTGGATTGAGCCCATCTTTTCATGAAATGTTCCGTTGGTATCTCTAATTGTCTTGAAAAGATCTCTAGTCTTTCCCGTTCTATTGTTTTCCTCTATTCCTTTGCATTGATCACCGAGAAAGGCTTTCTTATCTCTCCTTCCTATTCTTTGGAACTCTGCATTCAAATGGGTTTATCTTTCCTTTTCTCCTTTTATTTTCACTTCTCTTCTTTTTACAGCTATTTGCAAAGCTTCCTCACACAGCCATTTTGCTCTCTTGCATTTCTTTTTCCTGGGTATATTCTTGATTCTTGTCTCCTGTACGATGTTACGAACGTCTGTTCATAGTTCATCAGGCACTCTGTCTATCAGATCTAGTCCCTTAAGTCTATTTGTCACTCACTTCCACTGTATAATCATAAGGTATTTGATGTAGGTCATACCTGAATGGTCTAGTGGTTTTCCCTACTCTCTTCAATTTAAGTCTGAATTTGGCAATAAGGAGTTCATGATCTGCTGGCCTTGTTTTTGCTGACTGTATAGAGTTCTCCATATTTGGCTGCAAAGAATATAATCAATCTGATTTTGGTGTTGGCCATCTGGTGATGTCCAAGTGTAAAGTCTTCTCTTGTGTTGTTGGAAAAGGGTGTTTGCTATGACCAGTGCATTCTCTTGGCAGAACTCTATTAGCCTTTGCCCTGTTTCATTCTGTACTCCAAGGCCAAATTTGCCTGTTACTCCAGGTGTTTCCTGACTTCCTACTTTGGGAAGCATAGTTGTTGCATATTGAAAATTGCTCTGAATTATGGAAGCTCTGATTATTATAAACTAATAGGATTTTCAAAGTATTTGTCCTTCCTTCAACAGTCACCTGTGTGGCAGGCACTGAGAAGTGCACCCAGACTCGATATCTGCCACCCAGGTGCTGGGGGTTCTGTCAGCAGGTACGGTCACCTTTCGGGCTGCCTCCCTGCAGGAGCTGTCTCACCATATCAGGTTACTTTTTAGCACAGAAGCTGATTTAAGGAATAAAAGCCTGGCCATCTTGGCCCAAGGTGTGACACATCTGAGAAACGATCGGTGTAGTTCCAGTGTTCCTTGCAGGTTTGGTTGAGTCTCTTGTTGGGCCTGAATCCAGTTTCCTGCTTCCCTATCCTCTCATCCATAGTACCAGTACCGAGGCTGTTCCTTAAGATACAGACTGCATGGAGATTTCCACTCAGCAGCTGCTTCTTGGGGGATCAACAACAGGCTTCGTGCTGGACTAGCACTGTGGATGATTGCCAAAGGTTTAAATCTCTACTATACATGTTTGAGAACTGTTTAGAATTTCCCACCAATTCAGATATAGCATATCCCCAGTTCACTGTGAGTATTTAGTAAGCAAAAGAATGGGCAATTAAGTGGATCTTCAAAACTAGATTAGAAGGCAACATTCTAGTCTAACTTTCCCATGAACACCTTCTTTGCATTGTGTCCACACATATTGGTTGGAGAAAAGGGCCTTCCCAGAGAAAGGACATGGTTCTTGAGTTAGCATAAATGGAGTCCTTCAATTAGATTCTGATATCAAACTCCAAGGCCTATAGCCAGACAGTGGCTGAGTTGAGATGAGGAAGGAGCGTCCTCTTCCCAGTCCAGTCCCTCTTCACAACTTTTCTGAATTCATCTTGGGGGCTCTACAAAAATATCAGAAGTTATTTCTGATTTAGTTTGTTGAATCCTATTTCACATAGCCTTGCAAATCAGCGGGGACCCTGGCCTTGGGATGCAGTGGCAGACATGGGCACCACTGATGTGGCACATTTTGCATCTTCAGTACAGGTGAGGACCTCTGGCTGAGTCCAAACCAGGCCTCCTAGCATTCAGATGGCCCTCGAGCTGTTGAAGTGAGAAGATGTGAGGCAGGTGGAACCTATGGGTTCAACCACTAATTCTTGCAACTTCTAATCCCAAGAATAGGTTTAGGTCTTAAAGACCTAATCAAAGATTAAATGTGTAATTTTAAAAGTTTTATGGAAAAAGACCTGGGCTAATGTCAGAGCACTTGGGTTCTGAACAAATATCTACATCTAACCAATTATGTAATCCAGGACAAAACCATTCACTCATTCATTAGAATATTTGTTTTCAAAAAAAAAAAAAAAAAAAGAGAGAGAGAGAGAGAGAGGAAAGAAATAGGTCTTTCTACCTGTGTCCTTTCTCTTGTCAATTCTTGGAGCTGTTCTCAACCCTCTGCGCTCATTCATATAACTCTTATTTACTTTTAAATACTAACAAGTATTTGCAAGTAATTTTACTCTCAAAGAAGCATACCCATATCACCCAACCACCAGTAGCACCCTGTGCAGGATACTTCATCTAAACAACAAACAAAACAAAAATACAAATCAAATTATCAGCAGACAGGGTTACCATCTCACTCAGCCTTGCCCATCAGAGGAAAAACAAACAAGCAAACAGAAAAAAACTCAGCACAAAGCTTATCTTATAGGAAGCTTACATAAACCAGTACACCAACCTTAGGAGGGCAGAACTGAAAGGAAAAAAGAATTCAACCTTGAAGCCTGGAAAAAGGAGACCTGAAACACAATAAGTTAAAAAAAGATGGAAAAAAAGAGAAATACTACACAAATGAAGGAACAAACTAGAAACACAGAAGTCAAAATAAATGAGGGGGAAATAGGTAAATTACCTGAAAAAGAATTCAGAATAACGATAGTAAAGATGATCAAAAACCTTGAAAACAGAATGGGAAAAATGCAAGAATCAATTAACAAAGACCTAGAAAGATTAAAGAATAAACATGAAGAGACAAACAACACAATTACTGAAATTAAAAATACTCTGGAAGGAATCAATAGCAGAATATCTGAAGCAGAAGAACGAATCAGTGAGCTGGAAGATAAAATGGTAGAAATAACCTCTGAAGAGCAGAATAAAGTAAAAAGAATGAAAAGAACTGAGGATAGTCTCAGAGACCTTTTGGGACAACATCAAATGCAGCAACTTTCAAATTATAGGGGTCCCAGAAGAAGAAGAGAAAAAGAAAGGGTATGAGAATATTTTTGAAGAGATTGTAGTTGAAAATTTCCCCAACATGGAAAAGGAAATAGTCAATCAAGTTCAAGAAGTGTAAAGAATCCTATACAGGACAAATCCAAGGATAAACACACTAAGACACATACTAATCAAACTAACAAAAACTAACCACAAAGAAAGAATATTAAAAGCACCAGGAGAAAAGCAACAGGTAACATACAAGGGAAACCCCATATGTTTAACAGCTGATCTTTCAGCAGAAACCCTGCAGGCCAGAAGGGAATGGCAGGATGTATTTAAAGTACTGAAAGGGAAAAATCTACAACCAAGATTACTGTACCTAACAAGGATCTCATTCAAAATTGACAGAGAAATAAAAAGCTTTTCTGACAAGCAAAATTTAACAGAATTCAGTACCACCAAACCAGCTTTACAACAAATGTTAAATGGACTTACATAGTCAATAAATACAAGAGAAGAAAAAGATCTACAAAATGAATCCCAATTAATAAAATGGCAATAGGAACATAATCAATAATTACTTTAAATGTAAATGGATCAAATGCTCCAACCAAAAGACACAGGCTGGGTGAATGGAAAAAAAAAACAAGGCCCATATAATGTTGTCTACAAGAAACCCACTTCAGACCTAAAGAGACATATAAATTGAAAGTGAGAGAATGGAAAAATATATTCCATGCAAATGGGAAGCAAAAGAAAGCTGGAGTAACAATCCTCATATCAGACAAAACAGACCTTAAAGTAAAGAAGATTACAAAAGATAAGAAAGGACACTACAGAATGATCCAGGGATCAATCCAAGAGGAAGACATAACAATTGTAAATATCTATGCACCCAACATAGGAGCTCCTCAATAAGTAAGACAAACACTGCGGCTGCTGCTGCTGTTAAGTCACTTCAGCTGTGTCCGACTCTGTGTGACCCCATAGACGGCCTCCTACCAGGCTCTGTCCCTGGGATTCTCCAGGCAAGGACACTGGAGTAGGCTGCAATTTCCTTCTCCAGTGCATGAAAGTGAAAAGTGAAAGTGAAGTCACTCAGTCGTGTCCGACTCTTAGTGACCTCATTGACTGCAGCCTGCCAGGCTCCTCTGTCCATGGGATTTTCCAGGCAAGAGTATTGGAGTAGGGTGTCATTGCCTTCTCCGAAGACAAACACTAACAGACATAAAAGGATAAATTGACAGTAACACAATAATAGTAGGAGACTTTAACACCACACTCACTCCAATGGGCAGATCATCAAAACAGAACAGTAATAAGGAAACACAAGTCTTAAATGACACATTAGATGAGATGGATCTCATTGATATCTTCAGGAAATTCCATCCAAATGCAGAAGAATACACCATCTTCTCTAGTGCACATGGAGCATTCTGCAGGATAGACCACATCTTGGGTCACAAATCAAACCTCAGTAAATTTAATAAAATTAAAATCATATCAAGCATTTTCTCTGACCACAACACTATGGGACTAGATGTCAATTACAAGAAAATAGCTGTAAGAAACACACACATGGAGATTAAACAATACGTTTCTAAATAACCAACAGGTTACTGAAGAAATCAAAAGGGAAATCAAAAAATTTCTAGAAACAAATGACAATGAGAACACGACAACTCAAAACCTATGGGATGCAGCAAAAGCAGCTCTAAGAGGGAAGTTTATAGTGATACAATCCTACCCCAATAAACAAGAAAAACATTGAATAGACAGCCTAACTTTACACCTAAAGCAACTGGAAAAAGAAGAACCAAAAACTCCCAAAATTAGTAGAAGGAAAGAAATCATAAAGATCTGAGCAGAAATAAATAGAAAAGAAATGAAAGAAAAAATAGTAAAGAATAATAAAACTAAAACCTGGTTCTTTGAGAAGGTAAACAAAACTGACAAACCTTTAGCCAGACTCATCAAGAAAAAAAGCGATAAATCAATAAAATTAGAATTGATAAAGGAGAGATTACAAGAGACAATGCAGAAATAAAAAAGGATCGTAAGAGACTATTATGAACAACTGTATGACAATAAAATGGATAACCCTGGAAGAAATGGATAGATTCTTAGAAAAGTTCAATCTTCCAAGACTGAGCCAGGAAGAAATAGAAATTATGAACAACCCAGTTATAAGCACTGGAATTGAAGCTGTGACCAAAAATCGGCCAAAAACAAAAGCCCAGGACCAGATGGCTTCACAGGAGAATTTTATCAAGCATTTAGAGATGAGCTAATGCCTATCCTTCTAAAACTCTTTCAAAAAATTGCAGAGGAAGGAACACTTCCAAACTCATTCTACAAGGCCACCATCACCCTGATACCAAAACCAGACAAAGACAACACACAAAAAGAAAACTACTGGCCAATATCACTGATGAACATAGATGCAAAAATTCTCAACAAAATTTTAGTAAACAGAATTAAGAAACACATCAAAAAGCTCATAAACCATGATCAAGTTGGGTTTATTCTAGGGATGCAAGGATTCTTCGACCTACAGAAATCAATCAATGTGATACACCATATAAACAAACTGAAAGATAAAAACCATATGATCATCTCAATAGTCACAGAAAAAGTCTTTGACAACATTCAGCACCCATTTATGATTAAAACTCTTCAAAAAATGGACATAGAAAGAACCTACCTCAACATAGTAAAGGCCATATATGATAAGCCTACAGAAAATATTATTCTCAATGGTGAAAAACTGAAAGCATTCCCCCTAAGATCAGGAACAAGACAAGGGTGTCCACTTTCACCACTATTATTCAACATAGTTCTGGAAGTCCTAGCTACAGCAATAGGAGAAGAAAAAGAAATAAAAGGAATCCAGATTGGAAAAGAATTAAAACTCTCACAGTTTGCAGATGACATGTTTCTGTACACAGAAAACCCTAAAGATAGTATTAGAAAATTACTAGGAGAAGGAAATGGCAAACCACTCCAGTGTTCTTGCCTGGAGAATCCCAGGGATGGGGGAGCCTGGTGGGCTGCCATCTATGGGGTTGCACAGAATCGGACACGACTGAAGCGACTTAGCAGCAGCAGCAGCAGAGCTAATCAGTGAATTTAGTAAAGTTCCAGGATACAATATCAATACACAGAAATTACTTGCATTTCTATATACCAACAATGAAAAATCAGAAACAGAAATCAAAGAAATAAGCCTGTTCATCATTGTGACAAAAAGAATTAAATATCTAGGAATAAACTTACCTAAGGAGACAAAAGAACTGTACCAAGAAAATTATAAGACATTGATGAAAGAAATCAAAGATGACAAACAGATGGAGAGATATTCCATGTTCCTGGGTAGGAAGAATCAATTTCATGAAAATGACTGTACTACCCAATGCAATCTACAGATTCAATGTGATCCCTATCAAATTAGCAGTGGCATTTTTCCAAGGACTAGAACAAAAAATTTCACAATTCATATGCTAATAGCCAAAGAAGTCTTGAGAAAAAATGGAGCAATCAACCTTCCAGACTTCAGATTATACTACAAAGCTACAGTCATCAAGACAGTATGATACGGGCACAAAAACAGAAATATAGACCAATAGAGATAGAAGGACCAGAAATAAACCCATGAACCTAGGGTACCTTATTTTTCACAAAGGAGACAAGAATATACAATGGGGCAAAGACAGCCTTTTCAATAAATGGTGCCAGGAAAAATGGGCATCCACATGTAAAAGAATGAAATTAGAACACTTCTTAACACCATACACAAAAATAAACTCGAAATAGGTTAAAGACCTAAATGTAAGACCAGAAACTATAAAACTCTTACAGGAAAACATAGGCAGAACACTTGATGACATAAATCAAAGCAAGATCCTCTATGACCCACCTCCTAGAGTAATGGAAATAAAAACAAAAGTAAACAAGTGGGACCTGATTAAACTTAAAATATTTTGGATAGCAAAGGAAACTACAAGCAAGGTGAAAGACAACCCTCAGACTAGGAGAAAATAATAGCAAATGAAACAACTGACAAAGGATTAATTTCCACAATATACAAGCAGCTCACACAACTGAATACCAGAAAAACAAACAACCCAATCAAAAAGTGGGGAAAAGACCTAAACAGACATTTCTCCAAAGAAGACACAGATGGCTAACACACACATGAAAAGATGCTCAACATTGCTCAATATTAGAGAGATGCAAATCAAGACTACAATGAAATATCACCTCACTCTGGACAGAATGGCCATCATCAAAAAGTCTACAAACAATAAATACTGGAGAGAGTGTGGAGAAAAGGGAACACTCTTGCACTGTTGGTGAGAATGTAAATTGATTCAGCCACTATGGGAGACGGTATGGAGATTCTTTAAAAAACTGGGAATAAAACCACCATATGACCCAGCAATCCCACTCCTAGGCATATACCCTGAGGAAACCAAAATTGAAAAAGACGCATGTATCCCATTGTTCATTGCAGCACTATTTGCAGTAGCTAGAATATAGAAGCAACCTAGGTATCCCTGGACAGATGAATGGACAAAGAAACTGTGATACATATACACAATGGAATATTACTCAGCCATAAAAGGAATGCATTTGAGTTAGTTCAAATGAAGTGGATGAACCTAAAGCCTATTATACAGAGTGAAGTAAGTCAGAAAGAAATATCATACTCTAATGGATATATATACGAAATGCAGAAAAACGGTACTTAAGAATTAATTTACAGGGCAGCAGTGGAGAAACAGACAGAGAGAATACTTATGGACATTGGGAGAGGGGAAGAGAGGGTGAGATGTATGGAAAGAGTATCATGGAAACTTATATTACCATATGTAATAGGGATCAGTTCAGTTCAGTTGAGTCACTCAGTCGTGTCTGACTCTTTGCGACCCCATGAATCGCAGCACGCCAGGCCTCCCTGTCCATCACCAACTTCCGGAGTTCACTCAGACTCACGTCCATCGAGTCAGTGATGCCATCCAGCCATCTCATCCTCTGTCATCCCCTTCTCCTCCTGTCCCCAATCCCTCCCAGCATCAGAGACTTTTCCAATGAGCCAGCTCTTCGCATGAGGTGGCCAAAGTACTGGAATTTCAGCTTTAGCATCATTCCTTCCAAAGATATCCCAGGGCTGATCTCCTTCAGAATGGACTGGTTGGATCTCCGCCATCAGGAATTTGCTGTATGGCTCAGGAAACTTGAAGAGGGGCTCTGTATCAACCTAGAGTGTTGGGATGGAGAGGGTGATGGGAGGGAGTTTCAAAATGGAGGGGTGTATGTATACTTATGGCTGATTCATGTCAAGCTTTGACAGAAAACAACAAAATTCTGTAAAGCAATTATCCTTCAATTAAAAATAAATTAATGAAAAAATTGTTACTATTCATACTATTCAGACTCTACACATGGACATCACCAGATGGTCAACACCAAAATCAGATTGATTATATTCTATGCAGCCAAATATGGAGAAGCTCTATACAGTCAACAAAAACAAGACCAGGAGTTGACTGTGGCTCAGATCATGAACTCCTTATTACCAAATTCAGACTCAAATTGAAGAAAGTAGGGAAAACCACTAGACCATTCAGGTATGATCTAAATCAAATCCCTTATGATTATGCAGTGGAAGTGAGAAATAGATTTAAGGGCCTAGATCTGATAGATAGAGTGCCTGATGAACTATGGAATGAGGTTCATGACACTGGACAGGAGACAGGGATCAAGACCATCCCCATGGAAAAAAAATGCAAAAAAGCAAAATGGCTGTCTAGGGAGGCCTTACAAATAGCTGTGAAAAGAAGAGAGGCGAAAAGCAAAGGAGAAAAGGAAAGATATAAGCACCTGAATGCAGAGTTCCAAAGAATAGCAAGAAAAGATAAGAAAGCCTTCTTCGGCGATCAATGCAAAGAAATAGAGGAAAAGAATAGAATGGGAAAGACTAGAGATCTCTTCAAGAAAATTAGAGATACCAAGGGAACGTTTCATGCAAAGATGGGCTCGATAAAGGACAGAAATGGTATGGACCTAACAGAAGCAGAAGATATTAAGAAGAGGTGGCAAGAATACACAGAAGAACTGTACAACAAAGATTTTCACGACCCAGATAATCATGATGATGTGATCACTAATCTAGAGCCAGACATCTTGGAATGTGAAGTCAAGTGGGCCTTAGAAAGCATCACTACGAACAAAGCTAGTGGAGGTGGTGGAATTCCAGTGGAGCTGTTTCAGATCCTGAAAGATGATGCTGTGAAAGTGTTGCACTCAATATGCCAGCAAATTTGGAAAATTCAGCAGTGGCCACAGGACTGGAAAAGGTCAGCTTTCATTCCAATTCCAAAGAAAGGCAACGCCAAAGAATGCTTCAACTACCGCACAATTGCACTCATCTCACATGCTAGTAAAGCTCAAAACGAAGATCATGGCATCTGGTCCCATCACTTCATGGGAAATAGATGGGGAAACAGTGGAAACAGTGTCAGACTTTATTTTGGGGGGCTCAAAAATCACTGCAGATGGTGATTGCAGCCATGAAATTAAAAGACACTTACTCCTTGGAAGAAAAGTTATGACCAACCTAGATAGCATATTGAAAAGCAGAGACATTACTTTGCCGACAAAGGTCCATCTAGTCAAGGATATGGTTTTTCCTGTGGTCATGTATGGATGTGAGAGTTGGAATGGAAGAAAGCTTATCACCAAAGAATTGATGCTTTTGAACTGTGGTGTTGGAGAAGCCTCTTGAGAGTCCCTTGGACTGCAAGGAGATCCAGCCAGTCCATTCTGAAGGAGATCAGCCCTGTAATTTATTTAGAAGTAATGATGCTAAAGCCGAAACTCCAATACTTTGGCCACCTCATGAGAAGAGTTGACTCATTGGAAAAGACTCTGATGCTGGAAGGGATTGGGGGCAGGAGGAGAAGGGGCTGACAGAGGAAGAGATGGCTGGATGAAATCACTGACTCGATGGACGTGAGTCTGAGTGAACTCCGGGAGTTGGTGATGGACAGGGAGGCCTGGCGTGCTGCGATTCATGGGGTCGCAAAGAGTCGGATATGACTGAGCGACTGAATTGAACTGAACTGAATGTTAATTATGCTCAAAATCCTTCAAGCTAGGCTTCAACAGGACTTGAACCAAAAACTTATAGATGTACAAACTGGATTTTAAAAAGGCAGAGGAACCAAAGATCAAACTACCAACATCTGTTGGATCATAGAGAAAGCAAGAGAATTCCAGAAAAACATCTACTTCTGCTTCATTGACTATGCTAAGACGTTTAACTGTGTGAATCACAACAAACTGGAAAATTCTTAAAGAGATGGGAATACCAGACCACCTTACCTGCTTCCTGAGAAACCTGTAAGCAGGTCAAGAAGCAACAGTTAGAACTAGACATGGAACAATGGACTGGTTTCAAATTGGGAAAGGAGTATGCCAAGGCTGTATATTGTCACCCTGCTTATTTAACTTAAATGCAGAGTACATCTTGCGAAATGTCAGGCTGGATGAAGCTCAAACTGGAATCAAGATTGCCAGGAGAAATATCAATAATCTCAGATATGCAAATGACACCATCCTTATAGCAGAAAGTGAAGAGGAGCTAAAGAGCCTCTTGATGAAGGTGAAAGAGGAGAGTGAAAAAGCTGGCTTAAAATTCAGCATTAAAAAAAACAAAGATCATGGCTTCTTGTCCCATCACTTCATGGCAAATAGATGGGGAAACAATGGAAACAGTGAGAAACTTTATTTTCTTGGGCTCCAAAATCACTGTAGATGGTGTCTGCAGCCATGAAATTAAAGGACGCTTGCCCCTTGGAAGAAAAGCTATGACCAACCTAGACAGTATATTAAAAAACAGAGACATCACTTTGTTAAGAAAGGTCCAGTCAGTCAAAACTATTGTTTTTCCAGTTGTTATGTAGGCATGTGAGAGTTGAACCATAAAGAAAGCTGAGTGGTGAAGAATTGATGCTTTTGAACTATGGTGTTGGAGAAGACTCTTGAGAGTCCCTTGGGCTGCAAGGAGATCAAACCATTCAATCCTAGAGGAAATCAACCCTGAATGTTCATTGGAAGGACTGATGCTGAAGCTGAAGCTCTAATCTTTTGGCCACCTGATGCAAAGAACTGACTTATTGGAAAAGACCTTGAAGCTGGGAAAGATTGAAGGCAGGAGGAGAAGGGGACAACAGAGGATGAGATGGTTGGATGGCATCACCAGTTCAATGGACATGAGTTTGCGCAAACTCCAGGTAAAGGGCAGGGAAGCCTGGCATGCTGCAGTCCATGGGGTCACAAAGAGTTGGACACAACTGAGCGACTGACAGTGGTAATTATATTTATCATGCTGTACATTATATCACCATTACTTATGTTACAACTGGAAGTTTGTCTTCTTTGCCCACCTTCATCCAGTCCTCTCCTGTTCCCTCTGTGTCCCTGGTCTGCATCCTTTGCAAGTGCTTCTCAGCACCCCCACTCCACCCTTAGATGAGACAAGATGGCTAGAGGGGCTAGAGCTGTATACTTCCCTTCTTCCACATGGAAATCTGTTGTAAGGGCTGGAGTTGAGTATCTGCCTTTGCGCAGGTTACTTAGGGTTTGATAAAACCCTAAGAGTAGTTTGAAAGTGAAAATGAAGTCAGTCAGTCATGTCTGAGTCTTTGCAACCCCATGGACTGTAGCCTACCAGGCTCCTCCATCCATTGGATTTTCCAGACAAGAATACTGGAGTGGGCTGCCATTTCCTTCCCCAGAGCAGTTTAGGCTCTGGTAAAGCAGTTTCTCTTGAGAATAGGCTTTGTTAAGAACAACAGAAGGTTCTACGTGTTTCAAAATGGTTGCTTTTCTCTTCCCCTTGCCAGAAGCATTAGATATTTCCCCCCATAGCCAACGTGAGAACCTCATGGGCTCCTGGATGTAAAACACAAAAGTGTGATGACTGCAGCCAAAGAAAATGGGCTCCCTGGAGCTTTTAACTCTCAGATTGGTCCACACGTAGCCTCCAGACATTTTTCAGTTACTGTTTAGGTTTTTCACCTCCAGTACTGGTTTCAGAGATTTATGCTCCAGAAGCTGTATCTTGTTTTTGTTTTAATTTTAGAAGTAAGACAAAATAATATGAATGTACTCTTTTTGTTTGCACTTCTTCATAAATGCCCCTCTCCTTGTGCAGAGTCATCCATTGCCTCTGAAGATTCAGAACTGTTACAAAGCAACAAAATGCGACTACGAAAGCAGACATCTGAAGCTAATTTCAAAATCAATAGCTTGGAAAGCTAAAACTTTTGATATGCATAAACTCAGGTTCTTGAGAGAGAGAGACAGAAAAGATCATGAAAATAAAAAGACAAACTTCTTGAAGGAGAAGGACATAAAGCTTGCCCATTAATATTAAATCATATGTTTATTGAGAGTAGAATGGATAACCAAATTGTGCTATTTTACAAAAAGAACCATTACAGAGTTGGAAAAGTAATAATAATAAAAAAAAGATTGTTACTGTGTCCTTGTGGATGAGTCTTGAAAACATCATTTTGAGTGGAAGGAGCAGATCACAAAGAATGTTACAGTGTGATTCCAGACATAAGCAGTTCAAAAGTAGCACAGTGTATTTATAGGGATACATGTATATATGTAAATGAATCACATACATATATATGAATCAAAAAAGAATAATAAGGGAATGATTAAGGAAACTTCAGGATGATGTTTCACCAACTCGAGCACAGGGTACAGACTCCTAGGGTTTGCCCTGTGACTGGGAGTTGACGAGGAGGTCAAACACCTCCTGGGAGCCCAGGACACCCAGGCAGGAAGCATCTCTAATCCTTACAGACATTCAGAGCCTCAGAAACTCCGCAAAAATTTGTTGTTGAAGAGTGGGGTGTAAGAGAGCCATGATTACTTTCAAGTGCCACTGATAAGAGAGGAAGATGACAGTATCCTGGATCCCCTTGAGTAGGAGGGTGGTAAAAGTATTTATAGCTGAAGGCTCATTCTGAAGAGCTGGAACCAGGACTGGGGTTTATAGTGTGAATTTTTCTTCTCTGATTTTTAAATATACATAGACAAACCACAGAGTTAGATAACATGTTTTAAAATTCGATGCCTGATAAAGTCATAGGACATAGAATATATAGAGAACACTCAAAATTCAATAATAAGAAAGAAAGAAATAGGGAAAAGACAGAGCACCCCAGAAGATATGCAGATGAAAGATACTCAGTATCATTAGTTATTTAGGAAATGCAAATTAAAACTGATTGAGATACCACCCCCAGTTTTTAGAATGGGCTAAAACAACAATGACATTAAAAACAAGAACACAATAGTAAGTGTTGATGATACTGTGGAGCAACTGAAACTCTCATTAGTTGCTGGTGAGAACGCAAAATGGTGCAGCCACTCTGCAAAATCACTTGGCAGTTTCTTCAAAGTTAAACATACTCTTATCAAATACAAAACCTGTACACAAATGTTTATCCTTATTTGCTGCCCAAACTGGAAACAATGAAAATATCTTAACTGATAAATGGATGAATAAACTGTAGTCCATCCATCCAGTGAACACAGAAATAAAAAGAAGAAACATATGATAACATGAGTGAGCCTTATGCTAAGTGAGAAAAGCCAGGCTCAAAAGTCTATATATTTTATGATTCCATTTGTATGAAGTTCTGGACAAAGCAAAGTTACAGAGACAGAAAACAGGTCAGTCTTTGTCTGTGGGGTTGGGGAAAAGAATTGATTACAATAGTGTATGAAAGAAATCTTCAGAGTGAGGCAACAGTGCCATATTTTCATTGTGGTAATGGTCACATGACTGTATGCATTTGTCAAAAAACTCAGAGCTGTTCACTAAACATGTGAGTTTTTCTTTGTATAAATTATAATTTAATAGAAAACATTATAATATCTCCAAATTTTAAAAATCACATATCTCTGCATAGTTATAATCAGAATGAATATTATACACAAAGACTTGCCTTTTGCAGTCACAGTTTCACCCCACACAGTCCTTAGCAGTGGCTCTTGCGGCATTTAAAAGTACCCAGTTCCAAGGAAGATATTCATTTCCTGATATCCTCACACCACATGGCTCTCTGTATCATTTGCATGCTGGAAACTAAAATTAGAACTGCTTATTCACTTTCCCCTAAAGGATCAGCAGGACTAATTGTATTACTTATTACATGCTATTTTCCTATTTTCCCGTGTCACCACACTATGACATCCAGATTAGCCCAAATCAGCCAGACTCTCCAGCCTGGGATTAAAGTAGGAACTGTGTCCAGCTGCTAGTTATAGTGACCAGACCACAACGGTTAAGCAATTAATGCTTTATTTTCCCACAGCGTCTGTCATCAGGGACCCAGGCTATTTTAATATTTGAACAGATGCTTTTGAGAATATTTGGAATTATTTTCTTAGAATAGAAACTCAGAAATGGTTTAAAATATTCATATTTTGGTGGACTCTTGATTCATTGATGTACTGCTTTCCCAGTTGGATTCATAATGTCACTGGCAATGTGTCAGAGTCCTCGTTTTACTGCAGAAATTTCTGAGTAACACTCTGGTAATGGAGACTCAGGTTGACCAGATGACTGCCTGTGGCCGGTATGTGCATTCCAGCCTCCTGATTTCTGGTCCTATGTTCTTTCGCTCAGAAAATCTATGAAAATTACTTGATTACCTGGATCCTCTCCCCCTCCTCCACCCCACCCCTCCACCTCTCTTCCTTCTTTCTATACTTCCCTAGCTGTTCACTGAGGTCCATGGTATACCAGTCACTGGATATAGTCTGTCATTGTCTTGTCTCTGGGGAGCATTGGATAATCTTCTTGGACTGTTTTCTTCCCTTGCCTCCTACTGCATGGCAGCTCTGCCTGGGCAAGCAACAGGTGAGAAAAGGGTGGGGACAGGGATGTGCAGAGTCTTGCTGGGGATGGAGGCATTCTCCCCCTCTGCCTTCCTGATTCTTCAGAGTAGCAACGGGCTCAGCTGGGTATGACCCCAGATGAGAGTAAACTGTAAGTTGTTGAGTGACACTTTCAGCAGATCTTTAAAGGGAGCTGACGACTTGCTAGGTTTGCCTGCTCTTTATTTCCTGTACACATCGGGGCATGTCTACGGGTCGGTCCTTATACCTCTTCTCATCTCTAATGTGTTTAATTCCCAGACAGTCTTGTCCAATCACAGACTTTAAATGTCATCTATAAATTGGGATTTCTTTGGAAGGAATGATGCTAAAGCTGAAACTCCAGTACTTTGGCCATCTCATGCGAAGAGTTGACTCATTGGAAAAGACTCTGATGCTGGGAGGGATTGGGGGCAGGAGGAGAAGGGGACGACCGAGGATGAGATGGCTGGATGGCATCACTGACTCGATGGATGTGAGTCTGAGTGAACTCCGAGAGATGGTGATGAACAGGGAGGCCTGGCGTGCTGCGATTCATGGGGTCGCAAAGAGTCGGACACGACTGAGCGACTGAACTGAACTGAATAAATTGGCCACTTCATTTTCTCTCTAGAGCTTTAGCTTTGTAGACACAGCAGCCAGCTCAGCACCTTCCTGTGAATGACTAAGAAGCAGCAAAGCCAAGATGTCCAAAGCAGACCTCTTCATTTCACACTTGAAATGAACCCTCCCCCTCAGCTTCCTTTTCAGTAAATGGCACCATCATTATTCACCAGAATGCTGGGGCCCAGATCTAGGAGTCATGCTGAACTCTGTCCCTCTTGAACCCTACATTCACACAGAAGCAAATGCTGGAGACTCCGTACCTTGCCTCTGATCACGTGCTGCCACCCCTGCAACTTCCTTGTCTGTTCCCCACTACCACACACAGACTGCCAACTCTCACCTAGACACCAGGGCAGCTTCCAAACTCTTCTCCACTTTTCTGTGCTTGTATTTGACAATCAAATCTCTTAACAGTATCTAGAAGAATTTTTTAGTAACTTAAGAATATGTCATATTCTTGCTTGAAACCTTCCAAAGTTCCTCATGAGATTCAGTTCAGTTCAGTTCAGTCCAGTCGCTCAGGTGTATCCAGCTCTTTGTGACCCCATGAACCGCAGCACGCCAGGCCTCCCCATCCATCACCAACTCCTGGAGCTTACTCAAACTCATGTCCATCGAGTTGGTGATGCCATCCAACCATCTCCTCCTCTGTCATCCCCTTCTCCTCTTGCCTTCAATCTTTCCCAGCATCACGGTCTTTTCTAATGAGTCAGTTCTTCACATCTGGTGGCCAAAGTATTGGAGTTTCAGCTTTGGCATCAGTCCTTCCAATGAATATTCAGGACTGATTTCCTTTAGGATGGACTGGTTGGATCTCCTTGCAGTCCAAGGGACTCTCAAGAGTCTTCTCCAACACCACAGTTCAAAAGCATCAATTCTTCCGTGCTCAGCTTTCTTTATAGTCCAACTCTAACACCCATACATGACTACTGGAATAACAATAGCCTTGAATAGACGGAGCTTTGTTGGCAAAGTAATGTCTCTGCTTTTTAATATGTTGTCTGTCAGTCAAATCACTTCAGTCGTGTTCGACTCTGTGCAACCCCATAGACGGCAGCCCACCAGGCTCCCCCGTCCCTGGGATTCTCCAGGCAAGAACACTGGAGTGGGTTGCCATTTCCTTCTCCAATGCATGAAAGTGAAAAGTGAAAGTGAAGTTGCTCAGTCGTGTCCGACTCTTAGCGACCCCATGGACTGCAGCCTACCAAGCTCCTCCATCCATGGGATTTTCCAGGCAAGATGTTGTCTAGGTTAGTCATAACTTTTCTTCCAAGGAATAAGCATCTTTTAATTTCACAGCTGCAATCACCATCTGCAGTGATTTTGGAGCCCCCCAAAATAAAATCTGCCACTGTTTCTACTGTTTCTCCAACTATTTGCCATGAAATGATGGGACCGGGTGCCATGATCTTAGTTTTCTGAATATTGAGCTTTAAGCCAACTTTTTCACTCTCCACTTTCAATTTCATCAAGAGGATTTTTAGTTATTCTTCATTTTCTGCCATAAAGGTGGTGTCATCTGCACATCTGAGGTTATTGATATTTCTCCTGGCAATCTTGATTCCAGCTTGTGCTTCTTCCAGCCCAGCGTTTCTCGTGATGTACTCTGCATAGAAGTTAAATAAGCAGGGTGACAACATACAGCCTTGACGTACTCCTTTTCCTATTTGGAACCAGTCTGTTGTTCCATGTCCAGTTCTCACTGTTGCTTTCTCACCTGCATACAGGTTTCTCAAGAGGCAGGTCATGTGGTCTGGTATTCCCATCTCTTTCAGAATTTTCCACAGTTTCTTGTGATTGACAAAGTCAAAGGCTTTGGTATAGTCAATAAAGCAGAAGTAGATGTTTTTGTGAAACTTTCTTGCTTTTTTGATGATCCAGCAGATGTTGACAAATTTATCTCTGGTTCCTCTGTGTTTTCTAAATCCAGATTGAAGATCTGGAAGTTCATGGTTGATGTATTGTTGAAGCCTGGCTTGGAGAGTTTTGAGCATTACTTTGCTAGTATGTGAGATGGGTGCAATTATGTGGTAGTTTGAGTATTCTTTGGCATTGCCTTTCTTTGGGATTGGAATGAAAACTGACCTTTCTCAGTCCCGTGGCCACTGCTGAGTTTTCCAAATTTGCTGGCATACTGAGCGCAGCATGAGATTCAGAATGAACCAAACTCCTCTCCGCCATCTCGTCCCTGTCTGTCAGGCAGGTTCTTCAGAGTCAGGAGCTGCATCTTACTCCTCTTTTTATGCAAAGCATAGTGCCTGGCACATCACAAATGCTTAGTAATATCTGTAGAAATGTTGATTGAATTTGGTGCCCCCAAATAGCTAGAAGAAACATTTTGTGCTATCTGTACTAGAAATAAAAAATGCTGTATGCCCATTACTGCCCCAGCCCCCCAAAGAGAATAGGGCAGCAAATGACAACATTGTCAGGTCTTGGAGAAAAGTCTTCTAGGAAATTCTTTCTGACCACAACCTGTGCTTTCCTACCCAGCAACCTGTACTTTCCCACTGCATCCTGAAAACTTCATGGCAACGCTTGGGTTGTTTTTTCATTTTCTACATTTTGTGAATTTTCTTTCAAGTTTGTTTGCCTATTTGGGGACACACTGTTGCAGGATATGAATAATTGAACACAGCAAATTTGGATGATAAGTTCTGAATTACAGATGCTGAATTATTTTGGAACTGTTGCTCTCTGTGTAGTAGCAAGGCACTGGAATATTGAAAATGTGTATTTTAAATGATCTTGTGTTGCTTCTGGAAAAGAAAAAAGAAAAACCACAATAGCCCACAGCCTGAAGGGAGAGTGCCATCTGCTTGGAGCCTTCTGGCAGGTGTCTCTCTGGAGTAAGGCTGCTGATGCCCCAGGAGGTGGTGCTCACTGGGCTCCAGTGGCTTTGAGCTTGGGGGGACTGTGAAAAGTCAGTTCTGAATAATGGAGCCCTGATTGCAGTGCATCGTGAGTGCTGGGTGGGGGAAGGGCTGGGAACTGGAGGATGGGGGGTGGTGGGGCATTGTCAAGGAGAATTTGTAGATTGTGCAGCCATCCTGGGAAGTTGGGAGGTGGGGCAGAGCCCAGTAAACAATCTTCCTCTTGCCATCCTGCTGTGGAGCTGAGGAGGCAGCCAGGCCCAGCTCTGTGTGGTGTAATGTTGGATTTCTTCCTATTTTGAATGGACAAGAAGGAGTCAGAGCTAATTAATTAGGGGCACAGCAAAGGCTCACGCTCAGTGGTATAGGTGCTGCTTCTGCACAAGTGCAGAGACTGCAGCCTTGGGTCCCGACCAGGGCTGCAGAGGCCCAGCCTGGATGACCTGCAGGGCCGGGACAGCCGCCAGGGCAGGGAGGGGCGGTAACTGGTGCCACCCGCTACCTTTGGAGCCAGAGAAGCTCTGGGAGATTTTACAGCTTCCTGTCCCCATCTCCTCTGTTTACCAATTTTGATTTTCCAAGGGAGGGTAGAGTTTGTTATTGATTCACTGGGGAGAAGAATAACAATTCCCTTTCAAAAGACACATCAGGTTGTTAGGCTTGGACTCTGGGTAGGGAACTAAATTTGTTCCAAAGAACTTTGAGTTATTACTGGGTCCTCAGATTCGAGTGGCTGATGTGGCCCAGTGCTGCCCAGGCAAGGCCCTGTCTTAGGCCTCAGTGACCACTGTTTGATTGGGTATTTGTTGTGAGTTATTTAAAGCCCCCTTCAAATATGTGCTATGGTAATAGAAATGTCTCCTTCCTTCTTTCTTCTGATAGAGACTGGCATGTTTCTGAAACATGAGCGAGTTGTTTAGGCTTGAGTCCTCATGCTTGGGTGGTCATTGTCGGGACAGAGGGAAGAGGAGTCAAGGCCACTGTGCAGGCGCCTCTCAGGGGAGGTTCTGACCGGGTCCCACACCGGCGGGTGGCAGGGTGGGAGGCAGCTGTGTTCTGACACAGAGCATCCTGTGCTATCACTGAGGTTGCAACAGGGAGTTTCTAAATGCTGGGGAAAGTGTATCAATACTTTATAAGAAGGAGGTGGTCCTGGGGGAGAAGAAAAGGGACCTCTGTCCTTATCTTTGAAGAAAAAGACCAAGATTGGGAAATAGATTAAGTGTTCATTAGAAGCAAAACATGTGTGGAAGAACACATGGGCAAACAGAGTGAGTTGTGCCCAGTAGGAATGGCAGCCTTCTGAGTTGTCTCTGGCCAGTCATCTTGCTTGTGCCTGTATCTGGTCTGACTCAGGGTCCTTCTGGTGGGGTGCATATCTCTCAGCCAAGGTGGATTTCATCACTAAGGTTTCTGACAGGCAGGCAAGACATATTATGGGCTGGTGCCCCCTCGCTCTTTGGGCCCCTTCCCAGACTGAGGATCTTCTCTGTGCATGAGCGGGCTGGGAAATCCCTTTGACCACAAGAATGATGAAGTTTTGTCTTCCATTCAATCTTGAAGCATCAGCAGGAGACTGGTTGTAGCTGCCCAGCCTGGAGCCCATCTGTTTCTTACCTCAGAGGGTCTTATTGTTTTCCAAGATCCTTAAGAGAGGAGCACCGATAGGAAACCCAAGAGGAGGAGGGCAGAGCCCTGGGAAAGGAGAGCTGGCTGTGGTCCCTGGGAAGGCTGACTGGGCCAGGAGATAAAGCCTTCCTTCCTGGGTAGGAAGAACCCAGGGACCTGCAGACTGGGTTGGTGTGGTTGAGGGCACAGAACACCTAGGCTTGCCCTTTGCTTGCACAGTGGTGCTGGCATAATCAGAAAAGTGCAGGGTAAAGCCGGGTGCCCAGCTACACAGATGTCAGAACAATCGCTTGGTGCCCTCAGGGGTGGCCAAACAGGAAAGGCAGGGACTCTTGTGGGATGTACACACTGAGATGTAGCGGGAGGGGCTCAGATTGGAACTGGATGAGTCTCTGTGGCAAAGAAGTGTGTCCTTAGGGCTTTTTAATGAGGTTCCCACAGAAGCAGGCATTCCAACCCGTACTAGAGGGATGACCCACACTACAGCCCGGTGCTCTTCTTACCCAGGAAGGAAGATGGCATCTCCTGGCCCAGTCTGCCTTCCTGGGGACCACAGCCAGCTCTCCTTTCCCAGGGCTCCGCCTTCCTCCTCTTGGGTTTCCTACCAGTGCTCATGAGAACCCTGCAGTGTTCTCTGGTCCCCCTCTCAGGTGGAACATGACTTCCGGACTCTCCTGCACCAAATGACACTCATAACACTGCTCACGTTCTACTGCAGTTAATCAAGCACATTTTTAAAAAAATGCCAGTTTAGCAGGAAGTGAAAAAGGCCAGAGTCCAAAGTAAGGTCTGGATTCAGATTTGGGCGTCACTACCAGTGTGGTGTGTGACCCCTGGTAGCTATTTAACCCCTCTGAGCCACAATTTCTCATGAGTAGAATGCAGGTGAAAATCTATCTCCCAAGGTTTAAAAAGATTATGGTAAAACACACATAACATAAAACTTACCATCTTAAACATTTTAAAGAGTGCAGTTCAGAGGCATTAAGTACATTCACACTGTTGTACAGCCATCACCGCTATCCATCTCCAGAACCTTCTTCATCTTGTAAAACTGATCCTCCATACCCGTTAAATGCTGACTCCCCATGCTTCTTCCCGCAGCCCTGGCAGCCACCAGTCCACTTTCTGCCTCAGTGAACGGGACTGCTTTAGGGACCTCAGGCAAGTGGAGTCATATGGAATGTGTTCTTTGGTGCCTGGCTTACTTCTCTTAGCATAGTGTCCTCAGGGTTCATCTATGTTGCAGCATGGGTCAGACTTTCCTTCTGTTTCAAGGTTGAATGATTTTCTGTCATATGGATACCCCACATTTTGTTTATCCATTCATCTTTCTATGAACACTAGGTTGCTCCTCCTCTAGGCTATAATGTAAGTATGAACTTGGATTTACAAATACCTGTTAGAGTCCCCAATTTCAATTCTTTTGGATAAGTATCAGAGATGGAATTTCTGGAACCTATGATAATTCTACTTTTAATTTTTTGTGGACCTGCCATACTATTTTCCATAGTGGTTACACCACTTTACATTTCTACCAATAGCATATAAGGTTTCTTCAACACCTCACCAACACTTATTTCTGGCAGCCATTTGGATGGATGAGTATGGTTTTGATGTGAACTTCCTTAATAATTGTTCATGTTGAGAATGGATATGCTGCTTGTCTATTTGTATATCTTCTTTGGAGAAATGTCTATCCAAGTCTATTCAATTGTCTAACTCAAGTCCTTTGCCCATTTTCTAATCAGGTTATTTGTCTTGTTGTTGAATTGTAGGGGTTCTTTATATATTCTGAAATTAACCCCTTATCAAACATGTGATTTGAAAGTACTTTCTCCTATTCCAAATAATAGCAAATGAAGCAACTGACAAACAACTGATCTCAAAAATATACAAGCAACTCCTGCAGCTCAATTCCAGAAAAATAAACGACCCAATGAAAAAAATGGGCCAAAGAACTAAACAGACATTTCTCCAAAGAAGACATACAGATGGCTAACAAACACATGAAAAGATGCTCAACATCACTCATTATCAGAGAAATCCAAATCAAAACCACAATGAGGTACCATTTCACGCCAGTCAGAATGGCTGCGATCCAAAAGTCTACAAGCAATAAATGCTGGAGAGGGTGTGGAGAAAAGGGAACCCTCTTACACTGCTGGTGGGAATGCAAACTAGTACAGCCACTATGGAGAACAGTGTGGAGATTCCTTAAAAAACTGCAAATAGAACTGCCTTATGACCCAGCAATCCCACTGCTGGGCATACACACCGAGGAAACCAGAATTGAAAGAGACACATGTACCCCAATGTTCATTGCAGCACTGTTTATAATAGCCAGGACATGGAAACAACCTAGATGTCCATCAGCAGATGAATGGATAAGAAAGCTGTGGTACATATACACAATGGAGTATTACTCAGCCATTAAAAAGAATTCATTTGAATCAGTTCTAATGAGATGGATGAAACTGGAACCTATTATACAGAGTGAAGTAAGCCAGAAAGAAAAACTGGAGATGAAGATGGAACTCGGAATCTGAATTTAAAGTCATCTACATAGAGGTGGGAGGAGAAGATACAAAGAAAGAAGGGAAAGATATCAGGAGTGGGACTTGGGTTTATCTACATTTAAGGAGAAAGATAATGAATTAACAATGAAGATAGGCAAGGACTGTCCATTACTAGAGATTTTCCATTCAACAGAAAGGTTTTATTATCATTACACTGTACACTCAAATGTGAGCTCTTCAGCTATTGCTCTACAAAAACAACAATAAAAATTTGTTTCCTTTGCTGCTATAAAAAAAAAAAAAAGAAAAACACCAATACAGTATACTAACACATATATATGGAATTTAGAAAGATTGTAATTATAATCCTGTATGCAAGATAGCAAAAGAGACACAGATGTATAGAACGGACTTTTGGACTCTGTGGGAGAGGGAGAGGGTGGGATGATTTCGGAGAATGGCATTGAAACATGTATACTATCATATAAGAAACGAATCGCCAGTCTAGGTTCGATGCAGGGTACAGGATGTTTGGGGCTGGTGCATTGGGATGACCCAGAGAGACGGAATGGGGAGGGAGGTGGTAAGGGGGTTTAGGATTGGGAACTCATGTACACCCGTGGTGAATTCATGTCAACGTATGGCAAAACCAATACAGTATTGTAAAGTTAAAAAAATAAATAAATAAAATTCATTGATTTAAAAAAAAAAAAAAGAAAGTACTTTCTCCTATTCCAGATGTTGCCTTTTCACTCTGCTGATTGTGTCCTTTGATGTACAAAAGCTTTTCATTTTCGTGTAGCCCAGTTTACTAATTTTACTTTTGTTTCTGTGATTCTGGTGTCATATCCAAGAAGTCAATGCCAAATCTCTCAAGGTATTTTTGAAGATAACAGAAGAAAGTCCTTGTAAACTATGAAATAGTATAAAAATGTTAGCAGTTATGTAAGTACTTGAACATCAGACATGCAGCCAAGCCCTGTAGGGATGTTTCAGAAATTAACAAAAATTGTTAGTCAAAATAGTAGATTTAAAACACACATATAATCTCTTTCTCACTTCAAACCTTACTAAAGAGATAATGTGTTGTGTGCTTAGTCGCTCACTCATGTCTGACACTTTGTGACCCACCAGGCTCCTCTGTCCATGGGATTCTCCAGGTGAGAATACTGGAGTGGTTTGCCATGCCTTCCTCCAGGGGATCTTTCCAACCCAGGGATTAAACCAGGTCTCCCACATTGCAGGCAGATTCTTTACCATCTGAGCTACCAGGGAAGTCCAAAGAGATAATAAAGGGATTAAAAAAAAAGTCTTGTTGAGGTATAATTTAAATACAATCAAATGCACCTGTTTTATAAAGTTAGATGAGTTTTCATTAATATGTATATTGCTGTAACCACCACTGCCATCAAAACATTGAATATTTATATCATTCAGAAAGCTCCCTTATGCCTTTTGACAGGCAGCCCACTAATAACTCTGTTCCCAGGGAACCACTAATCTGCCTCTGTCACTATAGGTTAGTGTTGCCTTTTTGAGAATTTCCTATCAAAGGAATCATACAGTGTGAAGTCTTTGGGGCCTGGTTTCTTCCACTCAGCATGTTTTGAGATTCATACAAGTTGTTGAAATCACCAGTAGTTTCTCGTCTTTTATTACTGTGCGATATCTTACAGTTTGGATTGACAACAACTTGTTCATCCCTTCACCTGTTGTTGAAGTTCTTGCTCTTATGACTAAGATATTTAAGTGCAAGAATTTGTGAGGATTTGTTTTCATTCTCAAGTGAGCAGAGATGCTGGGTCATATGGTAAGTGTACATTAATGTTTAAAGGAACAGCAGTTTCCCCAAATTTGCCATATCAGCATTATTCAGGGATTCTGATTCTTCTGGATTATCAATAACCCTTGGCAAGGCCAGTCCCTTCAATTTCAATGGGAGTGTAGTGACATCTCATTGTGGTTTTAACTATCAATGATGTTGAATATTGTTCATATGCTTATTTACCATCTCTGTATCTTCTTTTGTGAAATGTCTGTTTGACCTTCACCTATTTGCAAAGGGTTGTTTGATCATCTTATTATTCAGTTATAAAGATATATATATATATACAAATCATATAATTATTTTTCAAATATATGTGTTATAAATACTTTCCCAAGTCTATGAAATGTTACAAATACTTTCTCCAAGCCTATTGTTTATAGTTTTATTGAGGTATAACTGATATGCACCAAGGTCCACATATTTAAAATTATAATTAAAAGTTTTAACATGTGTATATATATATATAAATATAAATACAATCAAATGCACCTGTTTTATAAAGTTAGATGAGTTTTCATTAATATGTATATTGCTGTAACCACCACTGTCATCAAAACATTGAATATTTATATCATTCAACCACACACTCTCATAAAGCCATCACCACCATCAAATGGATATATCCATCACCATTTGAAGTCCAGAGTTTCTTTAGGACACTTTTTAATGCCTCCCTCCTGTTCTCTTTTGTATTGATCCAAATTTTAACATAATATAGCTTTTTTCCTACCTGTAGGACTTTTACATTTCTTGTTGTGCAGGTCTACTGGCAAAGAATTCTTGCAGATTTTAATTGCTTTTGTTTAATTACTTCACCTATAAATTTTAAAAGTTTGTTTTCTCTTTGAAAGTTTGAATTCTGTTTGGCATGGTTTTTCTTTTAGTACTCTACACGTTATTTCATTTTCTTTTGATAAGCAAAATTTCTAACAAGTCTGAAATAATTCTTCTTTACTCCTCAATATGTGATATATCATTTTCTCTGAATGTTTTTAGTGTTTTCCACTTATCACCAGCTTCAGCCATTTGATTATGATGTGATTTGGTGTGGTTTTCTTTGTCATTATCTTGCTTGGGCCTTCTTTCCCTTTTGGACCTATGGGTTTATAACTTTCATTAGACTTGGAAAAACTGCATTTTTTCCTAAATGGGCCCCCAACTACTTTTATGTTACACTGATTTCCCACTGACACTTTGTTCCTTGTTTTCAGTTCTTCCTCTCCCTGTATTTCATTGGGTGGTCTTCTATTTTTATGACTTCAAGTTCACTTATCATTTTTTTCTGCAGTGGCTAATCTGCCATGAATTTAATTAGTATTTTTTTTTTTAATTTTAGACACTCTATTTTACCTTTAAAAGTTCAATCTATTTTTATTACATTTTCAAATTCTCTCTTTAATCTGTTTTTTTTTTAATCCTTATATGTATTTGTAACATGTAAGTAAGTGATTAAAATCTTTGTTATTTCCATCCCATCATTTCTGTTGACTGTTTCTGCTGGCTGATTTTTCTCCTGGTTTTAGGTCATGCAGTCCTGCTTTTTTATATATCCAATAATTTGTTATTGGATGCAGTACCTTGTGAATTTTATGCTTTGGACTTAGATCTGTCCCATAGGTAAGGTACTTGATCCTTCTGAGTCTTGTTTTTAGGTCTTATTTTTGAGTCAGCCTGCTGCTGCTACTGCTGCTAAGTCACTTCAGTTGTGTCCAACTCTGTGCGACCCCATAGTCAGCAGCCCACTAGGCTCCTCTGTCCCTGGGATTCTCCAGGCAAGAACACTGGAGTGGGTTGCCATTTCCTTCTCCAATGCATGAAAGTGAAAAGTGAAAGTGAAGTCGTTCAGTCGTGCCTGACTCTTAGTGACTCCATGGACTGCAGCCTACCAGGCTCCTCCATCCATGGGATTTTCCAGGCAAGAGTACTGGAGTGGGGTGCCATTGCTTTCTTGAGTCAGCCTGGGATATCTTTTATTCCAAGTCTAGTTTAGTTTCCCTTGTAAAGCATTTCATTTTCAGAGCCCCATGGATTCTTTCAGGTTTCTCCGCTTGTGGGAACTCAATGATTTTCTGCCTGTGTGATTCCATTATGAATTCTGGGAATTGCTCAATCGACAGCTTCCCAGAATGTTTGTTTCTTCCCAAGTTGGTTTTGCGCAGCTTAATGGAGTTTAGCCAGCCCCACTTGTGTGCAGATTGGTGTTCTTACAGGCACTGCAGGGGGATTCCCTTGCAGACTCCAGGTCTCTTTCTCTGTGTAACTTCCAAGCTCCCTGGTACTCTGTCCCTCCTTGTCGCCTCCTTAAACTCTGACTCTTCAATTCTGTGAGCCTGCTGAGCTCTGCTGGATTTCCCTCTGGGCTGTAGTCTGCAAATGGCCTCCAGGCAGAAAGCTGGGACAATCACAAGGCTCACTTTGAGTTCCACATCTCAGGGTATCAGTCTGGCACTGCTGTTGCCAATGTCTAAAAAACAGTTCTTTCATATATTTGGTCCAATTTCCTAGTTATTTATGGACAGATGATAAGACACATAGCAGTTAATTTTTTATGGTTTGTGTATTGGTTTCCTACTACTGCTGTAACAAATTACTAATACCACAAAGTTAGTGATTTAAACACATAAAAACACAAAAGTATTATCCTAACATTTCTGTAGGTTAGAAGTTCAAGGGTCTCATTGGACAAAAATCAAGATGTTAATGAGTTTGGATTTCTTCCAGGAAGCTCTGGTGAGAATTCATTTTCTTGCTTTTTCTAGCGGCCACCTGTATTCCCTCTGGGCCCCATTCTCTTGCTCAAAGCCCAAGATGGCAGGTTGAATCCTCCTCACATCACATCACTCTGACCTCCTCTTCTGTCAGCATCTCCCTCTTCTATTTTGTAGGGCTTTTGTGATTACTGGGGCCCGGGATAACCCAGGAAAATTTTCCTATTTTAAGGTCGGATGATTTGCAAATCTCATACCATCTGCAACATAATTCCCCTTTGCTATATAACCTACATATTTACAGGTTGGGGACATTTGGGGATCATTCTTTTGATAACCACAATTAGAAATTAGAAGTTTGAAATTATAAAATAAGCATAATTCCCCAGAAGGAGAGAGAATACTGTAGTTAAAGTAATGGCAACAAAATTTGGAAGCTGAAAGGAATAAACTGTTTAAAGAGGTCTGGAAAAGAATAATTCTTAAACCAACAAGGGGGAGAGCTGAGAAGGTAACTCATTTAGACTGTAGAATCCTCAAAGTCTTGGAATTGGAGGCACCAGGTACCCCTGGTAGTGTGATAACACAGGATGCTAAAATAAGGTGTAGAGGTTGGGTATGTCTTTAAGAAGCAGTTAGAGTCCCAAATATCCTTTCCCACTCTGATTATTCAGATAACTGCCCTCTAAAGTGCTATCACAAAGCAAGGGGTTTCATTTGCCAGTGAAATGTCTTCCCTAATAAAATGACTAAGCCATAGTGAGCCCACCATGGACAAGCCCACTCACATGCTCAGAGCTGCCAATCACACTTGTGGTCCTCATTCAAAAATGCTAGCAAGCAGTCAAGGAGTACCAGACACTTGGGGAAAACTTGCAAACAAGCAAGTTAAAGAAGACAGACTTCAAGAAATGGAAATCTTCAGTAAACTATCTATTTCTGCTCTGATTTTTATGATTTCTTTCCTTCTACTAACTCTAGGTTTCGTTTGTTACTTCTGTAGTTGCTGTAGGTGTAAGATTAGGTTGTGTATTTGAGGTTTTTCTTGTTTTCTAAAGAAACATTGTATTCCTATCAACTTCCCTCTTGGAACTGCCTTTGCTGCATCCCTAGGTTTTGCATCACTGTGCTTTCATTTGTCTCTAAGTATTTTTTTGCTTCCTCTTTGATTTCTGCAGTGATCCATTGGTTGTTTGGTAGCATACTGTTTAGTTGCCAAGTGTTTGTGTTTTTTTTAATATATAGTTTTTTTTTCTTGTAGTTTATTTGTAATCTCATAACGATGTGATCAGAAAAGATACCTGTTATAATTTCAGTTTTCTTAAATTTTCCAAGGTTTGCTTTGTGGCCCAGCATGTGGTCAATCCTGGAGAATGTTCCACGTGCACATGAGAAGAACGTGTATTCTCTTGCTTTTGGATGGAATGCTCTATAAATTAAGAATGATATTATCTAAATGTTTGATAGAATTTGCCTATGAATGATTCCTCAGAGTGTCATACAGAGTGAAGTAGGTCAGACAGAGAAAGAGAAATATCATATGATCTCTCTTATATGTAGAATCTAGAATGATACAAGTGAACTTACTTATGAAACAAACAGACTCACAGACTTAGACAATGATCTTATAGTTACTGGGGGGAAATTTGGTGGGGAGGGATAGTTAGGAAGTTTGGGATTGACATGTACACACTGCTATATTTAAAATGGATAATCAATAAGGGCCTACTGTATAGCACAGAGAATTTTGCTCGATATTATGTAACAACCTAAATGGAAAAAGAATTTGAAAAAGAATAGATTCATGTATATGTATAACTGAATCACTTTGCTCTAAACCTGACTAGCACAACATTGTTAATCAACTGTCCTTCAGTATAAAATAGAAAGTTAGAAAATGAGTTAGGCTCACCTCAATTTTTAACTCCTCCAAAAAGTTATCTTTAATATCTTTAGAGATATCAGAGAAGATACTGAAACTGTGAAGCAAAAATAATACCCCTCATCCCAAACCTCCAAACAATCTGAAAACGAAAATTTCAAGCAAACAAAAGCAAATGTTTTTGAAATTGGAAACTCAGTAGAACGATTTGAAAATAGACTAAGGGACTTATTTTTTCCTTCTAATTGCCTGGAGAATCCCATGGATGGAGAAGCCTAGTAGGTTACAGTCCACGGGGTCGCAAAGAGTCGGACACGACTGAGCGACTTCACCTTCACCTCACCTAATAAGTGACACAAGATATAAGGTTTTAATAAAATATGGAAAGTGCTGTCTGTGATAGAATCAGGAGTTGAAGGGTATGGAGGACACACAGATAAACCTTTCCTGTCCTCCCTTTCCAGGATTCTGGCTAGCTTTGCAACACAGATAGGAAGACTAGGGTCTAGTGCGAACATATCTGGCAGAGTCAGCCCACCCAAAGAGGCTGAGCCTTTCAGGGGCCAGGAGTCCTCGTGGGCTGATGCTGACCATGGAGACTGGGGAGCTGAGGACAGTCCTTGGGGCTTCTGGCTTCTCCATAAGCCTTCAGGGAGGCCAGAAGTTCAGTAAATATGACAGGTAAGACCTGGGCAAAACTGTGAACCCATTTTGATGTGCCTGCTGGGGTGCTCAGCCCCTCTGTCCATCCCACCCTGGCCTCAGCACCCACTCTCTCTAGCTCTCTTGCTTCCTCCTCCAGTCCCCTATCCTCCCGAAGGTCACAGTCTTTCCATCCCTTCCTGGTCCCATGGTCCTTTCTTGCTCACAAAACACAAAACACACACATAGTTATATCTTTTGGGGGTTATGCATTGTTCATTCAAAGTTCAGATTTCTGCTCATTCTGCTACCGCCCCCCCCTCCCAGTTTCATTCTTCTAGGGCCACAGGCAGGAGGACAAAGCGGGGCAGAGAAGTTCTTCCTCGGCTGGAGCTGGTGCCGACGGTTCCACACACTCTTGCTCGGGCTAGTATTTCTTGCATGTGGAATCTAAAATATGATACAAGTGAACCTATCTATGAAACAGAAACAAATTCACAGACATAGAGAGAAGACATGTGGTTGCCAAGGGGGATGGGTTGAAGGAAGGATAGGGTTGGGTTTAACACATGTAAGCTATTATACACAGGATGAATAAGCAACAAGAAAACTATATTCAATATCCTGTGATTAACCATAATATTAAAGATATTTTAAAAGATTTATATATGTGTATAACTGAATCATTTTGTCTAACATAACATTGTACGCCAACTATATTTCAGTAAAGAAATCACCCAGTATAAATAAAAATAAATACATAGAGTGACCTCTTTCTCCCTAGAGCATTGTGTTAGGTTCGTGGAAGGCCTCCTTGTTCTCTCTTTCCTGGGTGGGCTGCTATCCTCCCCTTTTGTGTAGGCTTGTTGGCCATCCATCAACACTGACCATGCAACAAGCGGCCACTCATCCTTTGAACTCCAGGAGATATTCCTTTTGCAGGCTCCCTATCTGGTTCCTGGGCTTCCAGCACCCTCACCCCTGTCCAGGGGAGCCTGGGTGCTACCCAACTCATGCAGAGGGGCTGCTGCCACAGAAAATGCCATGGAATTGGTGTTCCCTGCTGTTGTGTCCAGCAGTCAGTGGTCTCAGGGGTGTGTTGTGGTTGGTCCTTATGCTTCACTATGTCTGGGGGCAGGACACCTGGCCTGCCTGAGGCTCTGTTGAAGCTGGCTCTCCTTAGGTGAGGGAGAGCAAGGTAACACTCTCAATGCCCTCTCCTTGAAAAGTGGTGGTGGTGGAGGGTGGGAGGCGCTCACAAAAAGGCAGCAGCTCTCACCAAAGAAATCTCTTTACAGATCCTCTCCTTTGTAAATCCTCCCTAGTTTTGTAGCTTTTTAAGTTTATTCCCTGTGGGGTTGTCATTTAACTGATTCTTGTGCTCTGATATCTATTATCCGAGAGTAAATGACACAGCTCCTCATTTAACATTTTGTTACGTTTGTTTTCAGCAAAACTGAATTACTATAACTTGTCCTTTTCACTTGTCAATATCATATATATCCCTACAGGTCCAAAAAACATAGACACAAGTCTTTCTTTGAAATTTCTTCTGCACAGATACATCTATACATAAGTCTATGTGAACAGCAGGGCTGGAACTGGGGTGGGGCAGGCAGAATGCCGAGGGAGCAAAATCCAGGGAGGTGCTCATGTGGGGTCTCGCCTGATGAGTGAAGTTGCATCATACTTTTTGTCCTTTGGGCAGTCCTTTTACTTTTAGGAGGCAACATATGAGTAGGTAAGAGCACAGACTCTGGAACCAGATTGCCAGACTTGAGTCCTGACCCTACCATGGTGTGGACTTGGGCAACTTGACTCTCTGTGCTGCAGTTTTAGCATCTGGTAAAATGGGTCAGTAATAGCATCTGACAGCATCTACTCTGTTGGTGTGTTACAAAAAAATACATATATATGTAATTTAGAAGATAGAACATATGATATGTTTATGATTTAACCCATAATTTAACTGGGCTAAATCATGATGTTCAGTAGGTCAAGAGTATTAACTTAAGCTATTTTCAACTTCCTAAAGGCAATGGAAAGCCACTCCAGTACTCTTGCCTGGAAAGTCCCATGGATGGAGGAGCCTGGTAGGCTGCAGTATATGGGGTCACTAAGAGTCCGATACGACCGAGCGACTTCACTTTCACTCATTGGAGAAGGAAATGGCACCCCACTCCAGTGTTCTTGCCTGGAGAATCCCAGGGACGGCAGAGCCTGGTGGGCTGCCGTCCATGGGGCTGCACAGAGTTGGACA
>SJYT01072098.1:0-31114 GCA_006410635.1 Cephalophus harveyi
GCTGCTTTTTTAAAACTTTCCATTGGCAACTGGAATCTGAAATGATTTTTACCACTATAAAGATGGATTTTATACTTTGCTTGATTATTTGCAGTAAAAGATATCTTCATGGGCTAAGACCTGGAATGCCTAGCCAATATTTCTGAAAATTGAGACAGAACATGTTATTGTGGGCCTGCAAATATCTCTTTTCTTAAAGAGGGTCTATGTAGTCTAGAATTTAGAGAACACTGGTTCATATCATTATGGATATTATCAGTTTATTGCAATCAAGTGTAGTAACAATCCATTACACTCAAACAATTTGAAGATTTGTGACTTGTGATGGAAAAATCAGCTTAGCCTCGCTTTCTCCAACTGATGACCTTTGATACAGTCTATCCATTTGTCCCTGCACTTCATGAGTTCCTTGTTAATGCAGTTGTTGTTGTTCTGTCATGTCTGATTCTTTTGTGACTCCATGGACTNTTTGTGACTTGTGATGGAAAAATCAGCTTAGCCTCGCTTTCTCCAACTGATGACCTTTGATACAGTCTATCCATTTGTCCCTGCACTTCATGAGTTCCTTGTTAATGCAGTTGTTGTTGTTCTGTCATGTCTGATTCTTTTGTGACTCCATGGACTGTCGCCCACCAGGCTCCTCTGTCCATGGGATTTCCCAGGCAAGAATACTGGAGTGGGTTGCCATTTCCTTCTCCAGGGATTCTTCCCAACCCAGGAATCGAACTCAAGGCTCCTGCATTGGCAAGTGGATTCTTTAACCAGTGAGCCAGCAGGGAAGCCCTAACAGTCTCTTACAATGAGCAAATGAGAAGACGGGTAAGACAAAGGAAAGAAAGAAAATCATTAAACCTAATAAGAAATCTATCTCAGTATCTGGATTCTGAAAATTCTACAGCAGAATATGAATCTGTGGTGGTTTCTGCATATTAAAAAAAAATGAAAATCTTAAGTGTCATTTGACATAAACCCTCTTTTTAAAAAAGACAACTAGCTGACTCCAATCTAAAAAAAAAAAAAATCAATTCATGGCATAGACCCAGTCATCCTTCTACCACAGGCAGCTGGAGCCCCATGATGACTTCCCAGAGGAAGCAGCTGGGTGAGTAAGAGCTTATCCTTTATTGAATTCCCTAATAAAGAACGTGCATCTTTGGGGACTTGCAGAAGCATCAAGCATCCGTCTCCTCCCAAACCTTCCTTGTAAGGCAGACAGTTGGGGGTGGTGGGGGCAGATAATTGAATTAAACACAGTGATTGAACACGAAAGCCGTGCCGATGTCTCGGGGGACGCGTGCTTTCTGGAGTGCTGACATCCCCTCTCCTTTTTAAGTTAGATTGACGGTGACTGGGCTGCCGGTGGAAAGTTGTTGAAGTTGCCCTTTGCAACCACTCCTCCTGTTAAGTGAGAAGGGGAGAGTCTGCACTGGGGATTTCATCTGAAGACATCTCTCCTCCCAGGTTCTTTTGGCTGAAGTTGGAAGTATTATTAATTCAGCTCACATCCTTTCCGCTGGCAGGCCCATCACTGCCAATCTGACTCGATGCATTACCCGTGATACTCACCTCATTCCGCACACCAAGAGGTAGCAGAGACTGCAAATCAATCTCAGACTCCTCCTGGGTCACCCCAGACATGCGCTATGCAAGAGGCTGTCGTGTGCTAGTCTTTGATTGAGAGGTTTGTTTTTTTTTTTTTTGCTTGGTGCTGGCCTTCCTTCTTACAGAGAAGAGGAAATATTAATTCAATAAATAAAACTTGAAGAATGTGCTGACTGGGAAAGATGGCTCTATACTGAGTGCGTGAGTTGGGGATATTGATGCCTGTTGAGAAAGTTGGATCATAAGGATGCATACAGTCAAGGGTGAGCAGAGCCTCTGAGCAGACTGTGTCCTCCTTACCCGCAGGTGTGAGGAATGAAAGTGGCCTTGGAGTAAGTAGTTGTTTGCGACTGTCTTGCCCTTTTCTGCTGTTAATTCTTATATCCTCTCTTTCCTTCTCTCACTGTGAAAGGTGGTCGGTACTGATTTTTCCCTAACATTCTGGTTCCTCTCCACCCCTGACCTTCATGGAAAGCTACCATCACTGACTTATCTTCTATGTCTCCATCTTTGCACTTCTCTCCACTATTTCTTAGCAGAATGTAAGAATAGCCCTCCCTTCCGTGTTTAAATCTAATGCTCCTTTTGTACTAAGTCATTCTCAAGGTATCATCTTACTCTGTGGCTTTCTTCACACTTGAGGCATGTAAAAGATCGTATTTTCTTCTAATTCCATCTTCTACGCTGCCTACCCTTCCCCACCCCCATCATACCCATACATACACACACTGGTGCGCACACACACACACACGCACAGTTTGGGATCCACACTGTTTACTGAACTCTGCTCTCACCAAGGCCAAAGACTGATGTCCAGGGGACACGTTCCTGTCGTCCCTCTTCATCCAACTGCTGCTCAGCAGGGTCCTCACAAGCGTGACTTCTAGGGTGAGACCCTCTAGGCTCACATCCTTATGGCGCTATTAATTAACTGTGCACTCTTTGGCACATACTAGCTACACTTCCGTTTCCTCTCTATACGATGAGGTGACAACTCACCTTTTAGAGTTATTATGAGAATGAAAGGAATCAACACACACCAAGCAATCATAAAATTGGAGCTCGAAACAGGAGCGGCCATTACTCTGCCTCCATGCTGACCTCCTCCTCCTCATTGAAATTCTCTTCCCCTCCAAGCTCTAGGGTGTTACTTGGTTCAAGATTTCACTTGTTGTTGTTGTTTGTTGTTGCTCAGTCGCTAAGTCACGTCCAACTCTTTCCAACCCCATGAACTGCGGCACACCAGGCTTCTCTGTCCTTCAGTATCTCCCTGAGTTTGTTCAAACTCATGTCCATTGAGTCAGTGATGCCATCCAACCATCTCATCCCACTGTTGCCCCCTTCTCCTCTTGCCCTCAATCTTTCCCAGCATCAGGGTCAAGATTTGCTTACCTTTTTTTTTTTAATCACAATCTCTTATTTGTCTCTATTTACATTAAACTAAGAATCTGTCCATGACTTCCTCCCAAACCACACATTCACTGAAAACAATTTCTTCCATCTCCTTTGCTTTCAATATAATTAACAACATCACAATTTTTTTTTTCCCCCCCTGGGATTCAAATCTTTTTTCCTTAAGGGCCTGACTATATTGAAGAACTCTCCTTTTATTTTTCTTTTTTTAAACTTAGCATGACATGTGGAATTTCCCTGGGCAGGGATAAAGTTCAGGTCCCTTCCATTGGGAGCACAGAATCTTAATCACTAGACCACGAGGGAAGCACTTTCTCATTTTTTAAATTGAAGTACAGTTGCTTTACAATGTTGTGTTAATTTCTGCTCTACCGCAAAGTGACTCAGTTATACGTGTGTGTGTATCATTCATTATCACACGATATTGTGCTATAGAATAGGACCCTGTTGTTTATTTATTCTATATGCTAATATAGAATAGTTTGCGTCCACCAGCCCCACACTCCTAATCCACCCCTCCCCTAGCTCCCCTTCCTCTTGGCAGCTACAAACCTGTTCTCTGTGTCTATGAGTCTGTGTGTCTGTGTATCTGTGTGTCTGTATCTGTGTCTTCTCTGTGTCTGTGAGTCCGTATCTGTTTCACAGATAGGGTCCTCTGTGCCATAGTTTAGACCACATATAAACAATACCTATAGTATCTGTCTTGCTCTTTCTAACTTACTTTTCTTAGTATGATAATATCCAGGTTGCTATAAATGGTGTTATTTCTAGAATAATTCTCCTTAAATTTCCTGCAAACTCAGTATGTTTTTAAAATCATTACCCAAATCTGCCCCTCCTATGTTCTTCCTTTTTTTCAGTAAATAGATTAACCAAACCACCCATTTACCAAAATTAAAATTAGAGGTTGCTTTATTTGCCATCGGTTGTTTTTTTTTTCAAAGTCTCTCTCGACATAACCTTCTGTTTCTACCCCCCTACTGTAGTTTCAGCCCTCACCATTTCTCCTCTGGGTTGTTTGCAAAGGCCTCCGATATCCCATTGTCTCTGTTTTGCCCCCTTTTCATACATTCTCTACTCTTCGCCCATTTGATCTTTTTAAGCCACCGACCTCTTTAGCTCTCTCCCATGTTTGGTGTTTTCTCAACGGTAAGCAATCACTCTCACGGTAAACCCAAAGCATACTAGGACAGGTCCTCTCTATCTGTCCAGTTTCGTTTTATGTCACTTTCTCTGTACTTTCCACTTAGGCTACATTTAAACTAGTTGGTTTTCATAGCAATTTACTTTAATTCAAACTTCCTGAGAGTTGAGATTGATTCTTAGAAGCAGCAGTAATAAGAGTCCCTGCAACAGACACACACATGCTGAGGAACATAAATAATTTTCCCGGCTTATTTCAGAGCATAACTGCAGAACTGGGGGGAAAAATCTAGAAATCCCTAACTTCTGTCTAGGAGATATAACCTCTCAGATCAGTGAGGGGTCTTGGTGATCGTCTACTCAGGTACTCTCAATTTTGACTGCACCCACAGATCTTTTTCAATGCATCAAAGGTCACGATACATCAAAGATCAAATAAATTGGAATCTCTAGGGTCCAAGGTATATTTTTAAAGCTCCCCAGGTGATGCTAACGGACAACCAGGACTGAGAACCACTGATTCAGTCTAAACCATCATTTTATAAATGAGCACACAGTAAAACAGCTGATTTCATTTCTGTCTCAGTACTTTATCCCCCAGGGAAAATGACTGAGGTTAGCAATGAGAGCTAAGCCATAAAGATGGCATAGAATGTAACTGAAGGGTAAACATAGAAAAAGAGGTTATTCTATGTGAGAAAGAGTGAGCCTTTTTTTTTGTTTTGTTTTTTTCACACTACGACATTTTGAGTTCCCTGAGGGGAGAAACTTTGCTGTACATTGTCACTCTAATGCTTAGAATAGTGATTGACACATAGTAAGTATTTATTAAAAATGTATCAGTGAATGAATGAGTGAAGGATTACTAAATCTTAAAATGGCATTGGAGAATACCATGGAACATTGTATCTTTTCTATAACTTTCATCTGAAGAACTGTGTACCCTTTACATATGGATTCAGAAGTAAGTTCTGCCTTCGCATTTCTAACATAGTGGAAGCAGATGGCGACTATTATTTCTCTCCTTTAAGAGATGGACTTACATTTAAATTTTGGATACCAGACTAGAATTCCCTAAGGGAAAAAAAAATCTTCTTAGGCTTATGTTTTATTTTTCAATTGGAATCAGATTAGAAAAGAAAATGTGAAAATATCATCAGTCACAGAATTTAAATTTGCAAGAAAGTGAGGATTATAATAAAAAATAATGTTAAAGGTTGTTATGAGCTGAATTGTGTCCCCTAAAATTCATATATTGAAGAACAAATTCCCAATGCGACTGTACTTGGAGATAGACCCTTTAAAGAGGTAAAGTTAAATGAGATCATAAGTGAAGTCAAGTGAAAGTGAAGTCATTCAGTCGTGTCCGACTCTTTGTGACCCCATGTACTGTAGCCTATCAGGCTCCTCCGTCCATGGGATTTTCCAGGCAAGAGTGCTGGAGTGGATTGCCATTTCCTTCTCCAGGGGTTCTTCCCGACCCAGGGATCGAACCCAGGTCTCCCGCATTGCAGGCAGACGCTTTACCATCTGAGCCACCAGGGGTCACAAATGAGGTCATAAGGGGGACTCTAATGCAACAGGAAGGCTGTCCGTATAGAACATACACACACAGACACACACAAGCCAGCCAGCATCCTGACCTTGGACTCAAGCCTCCAGTACTATGACAAAATATATGCCTGCTGTTTAAGCCTCCAAGGCTGTGTATTTAGCTATGGCAGACCCTAGCAAACCGATACAAAGTGGACTTTATTTTTCTTTAGAGATGACATAGAGGAAGCGGAGGATTCACACAAGTACCAGAACTTTTCCTCTGCTTCCAAAAGAGACTGTTCTGAAAGGTAGAGTGTGAAAGGGAATTGAAATATTCACCAAAGTTTTCATACAGCCATGGTGAATGTCCAGAGTATTTTGCATACGATCTAACTCACAACAAAATATAATTTAATGTAAAATTGCCACAAGTCAATTATACTTTCTAAAGGTTAAAGGTAAAGATGAGATGCCACATGGAGATTTCCTTCCAACAGCCTTGGGTCCTCCACTGCCGTCATCCCTCCGGGTTTTGCTTTAAAACGAAGACTGAGGCATAAAAGCTAGCTGTCTACTTTGCAAGTGGAAAATGATAGGGGGACATATTGGATCATTTGGATTCTCCTTACAGCGTAGGCTCAGATAACACCCTCCGTGTTTATTCTCATATATTCGCCAAGACTCCCTGCATTACATTCTACAGGCTACCCTGTGGCTTTTCAAGTAAAATAATCATTCTTTTTCTATAAACTCATTTTAGCAGCACTTGTGTTTTGATTTGCTGCAAATCCTGTAGCACATATTAACATTCAGAGTGGTTCAGGGCGCCCTCATGCAAACGTGGCTCCTTCGACCAACAAAATGGACATTTTCAGTTTGACCATCAGCATCTCATTAATAGCTTGTTAAAGCTGGAATAGACCTTAATGATGACCGATTTCAGCTCCCATCTCTTATTCCGTTAATGTTAGTGACAGATAAAAGCCCTCGGTGTCTTGATTTTTAGAACGTCATGCTACCTACATGAACAATATTAGGAGGTGCTTGCTTTATTTACATGCTGCATTCTGTCAGATTCCATGAAGGGTATACAGAGAATCTCAAGCCACAGAAAAAATTGTACCAGGCTTGCCTTCAGCTGAAGACATTGTAGCATCCCAAATTCCTGCCTTTTAATTGAAATAAATAAAATGTTGTTATATACATGTATAATGTGTGTGCGCTCAGCACGCTCTGACTCTTTGCAACCCCATGGACTGTAGCCCACCGGGCTCTTCTGTCCATTGGACTTTTCTGGCAAGAATATTGGACTGGATTGCCATTTCCTCCTGCAGGGGAACTTCCTGACCTAGGATCGAACCCATATCACCTGCACTGGAAGGCAGATTCCTTACCACTGAGCTATCTGGGAAGCCCTACCTGTATAATATACACTTCAGAATAAGGATATTCTTCATTTAAAAAATACCTTTCATTGGCATAAAAAGCATTAACACACTGACTCTAACTGCCATTTATCTTCTGTACCTAAAGTGGTCATCTGTTATTTAACACACACACATACACCTAACAGCCTACGGATGGGCCAACGCTTAAGTCAGGAGGAAATACTCAAGCAGACTTTGAACCACGGCAAGGAGTCTTAAAACACTTGGTTTTGTCACTCACATATAGAAATGGAAGACAATGAGGGTTCAAATAAATGTGCATTGTTAAAAGTAAGAGTGCTGAAGTTCCAAGCACCTCCTCTTTCCTCCACTTATACCAGCTTTTGAATCTCACGCATTTACTCTCCAGACCTCCCAAGGATTTCTTCTGTGAACTGGTGAAAATGGTACCTTTCTGACCACAGTCAGCAAGCCAGTCCAAGGTCACTAGGGTCTCTTCAGATGTTAAGATCTGTCTCAGTGTGCACCCTGGAACACAAAGCTTGTGGGAAGAAAGGGAATCTCACTCTAGCCTAACTGGAGATGAGGACTCCAGAAGTGACAGCAGCAGAGAGCTCATACTTTATTTAAAGAACAGAAAGATGGGAGAGAAAGAGCAGAACCTACTTTCCTAGACCACATGTGCTTGGATATGCAAGATAAATAATTAGTATTTTTTTGTCACATTTTGAAAGCCATATAAAATGTAGACAGTATTATTTAGTATGAACTCTATAAATGTCAGTGGTGATTAAAAAATCTCTACTAATGTATGTTGTGTTAAAGAAAAAAATCTTTAGTATCTGTATTACTTTGGATACTTATAAATTAAAATTAAATTATGACCTTGGACTCAAGCCTCCAGTACTATGACAAAATATATGCCTGCTGTTTAAGCCTCCAAGGCTGTGTATTTAGCTATGGCAGACCCTAGCAAACCGATACAAAGTGGACTTTATTTTTCTTTAGAGATGACATAGAGGAAGCGGAGGATTCACACAAGTACCAGAACTTTTCCTCTGCTTCCAAAAGAGACTGTTCTGAAAGGTAGAGTGTGAAAGGGAATTGAAATATTCACCAAAGTTTTCATACAGCCATGGTGAATGTCCAGAGTATTTTGCATACGATCTAACTCACAACAAAATATAATTTAATGTAAAATTGCCACAAGTCAATTATACTTTCTAAAGGTTAAAGGTAAAGATGAGATGCCACATGGAGATTTCCTTCCAACAGCCTTGGGTCCTCCACTGCCGTCATCCCTCCGGGTTTTGCTTTAAAACGAAGACTGAGGCATAAAAGCTAGCTGTCTACTTTGCAAGTGGAAAATGATAGGGGGACATATTGGATCATTTGGATTCTCCTTACAGCGTAGGCTCAGATAACACCCTCCGTGTTTATTCTCATATATTCGCCAAGACTCCCTGCATTACATTCTACAGGCTACCCTGTGGCTTTTCAAGTAAAATAATCATTCTTTTTCTATAAACTCATTTTAGCAGCACTTGTGTTTTGATTTGCTGCAAATCCTGTAGCACATATTAACATTCAGAGTGGTTCAGGGCGCCCTCATGCAAACGTGGCTCCTTCGACCAACAAAATGGACATTTTCAGTTTGACCATCAGCATCTCATTAATAGCTTGTTAAAGCTGGAATAGACCTTAATGATGACCGATTTCAGCTCCCATCTCTTATTCCGTTAATGTTAGTGACAGATAAAAGCCCTCGGTGTCTTGATTTTTAGAACGTCATGCTACCTACATGAACAATATTAGGAGGTGCTTGCTTTATTTACAACCTTACAGCGTAGGCTCAGATAACACCCTCCGTGTTTATTCTCATATATTCGCCAAGACTCCCTGCATTACATTCTACAGGCTACCCTGTGGCTTTTCAAGTAAAATAATCATTCTTTTTCTATAAACTCATTTTAGCAGCACTTGTGTTTTGATTTGCTGCAAATCCTGTAGCACATATTAACATTCAGAGTGGTTCAGGGCGCCCTCATGCAAACGTGGCTCCTTCGACCAACAAAATGGACATTTTCAGTTTGACCATCAGCATCTCATTAATAGCTTGTTAAAGCTGGAAAAGACCTTAATGATGACCGATTTCAGCTCCCATCTCTTATTCCGTTAATGTTAGTGACAGATAAAAGCCCTCGGTGTCTTGATTTTTAGAACGTCATGCTACCTACATGAACAATATTAGGAGGTGCTTGCTTTATTTACACGCTGCATTCTGTCAGATTCCAAGAAGGGTATACAGAGAATCTCAAGCCACAGAAAAAATTGTACCAGGCTTGCCTTCAGCTGAAGACATTGTAGCATCCCAAATTCCTGCCTTTTAACTGAAATAAATAAAATGTTGTTATATACATGTATAATGTGTGTGCGCTCAGCACGCTCTGACTCTGCAACCCCATGGACTGTAGCCCACCAGGCTCTTCTGTCCATTGGACTTTGCTGGCAAGAATATTGGACTGGATTGCCATTTCCTCCTGCAGGGGAACTTCCTGACCCAGGATCGAACCCATATCACCTGCGCTGGAAGGCAGATTCCTTACCACTGAGCTACCTGGGAAGCCCTACCTGTATAATATACACTTCAGAATAAGGATATTCTTCATTTTAAAAATACCTTTCATTGGCATAAAAAGCATTAACACACTGACTCTAACTGCCATTTATCTTCTGTACCTAAAGTGGTCATCTGTTATTTAACACACACACATACACCTAACAGCCTACGGATGGGCCAACGCTTAAGTCAGGAGGAAATACTCAAGCAGACTTTGAACCACGGCAAGGAGTCTTAAAACACTTGGTTTTGTCACTCACATATAGAAATGGAAGACAAAGAGGGTTCAAATAAATGTGCATTGTTAAAGAAAGAAAGAGTCCTGAAGTTCCAAGCACCTCCTCTTTCCTCCACTTCTACCAGCTTTTGAATCTCATGCATTTACTCTCCAGACCTCTCAGGGATTTCTTCTCTGAGCTGGTGAAAATGGTACTTTCTGACCACAGTCAGCAAGCCAGTCCAAGGTCACTAGGGTCTCTTCAGATTTTAAGATCTGTCTCAGTGTGCACCCTGGAACACAAAGCTTGTGGGAAGAAAGGGAATCTCACTCTAGCCTAACTGGAGATGAGGACTCTAGAAGTGACAGCAGCAGAGAGCTCATATTTTATTTAAAGAACAGAAAGATGGGAGAGAAAGAGCAGAACCTACTTTCCTAGACCACATGTGCTTGGATATGCAAGATAAATAATTAGTATTTTTTTATGTCACCTTTTGAAAGCCATATAAAATGTAGACAGTATTATTTAGTATTAACTCTATAAATGTCAATGGTGATTTAAAAATCTCTACTAATGTATGTTGTGTTAAAGAAAAAAATCTTTAGTATTTGTATTACTTTGAATACTTTATAAATTAAAATTAAATTAGCTATGAACAACCTAGAAAGCATATTAAAAAGCAGAGACATTATTTTGCCAACAAAGGTCCATCTAGTCAAAGCTATGTTTTTTCCAGTAGTCATGTATGAATGTGAAAGTCAGACTATAAAGAAAACTGAGTACCAAAGAATTGATGCTTTTGAATTGTGGTGTTGGAGAAGATTCTTGAGAGTCCCTTGGATTGCAAGGAGATCCAACCAGTCCATCCTAAAGGAAATCAGTCCTGAATATTCACTAGAAGGACTGATGCTGAAGCTGAGACTCCAATATTTTGGCAATCTGATGCAAAGAACTGACTCCTTTGAGAAGACCCTGATGCTGACAAAGATTGGAGGTAGGAGGAGAAGGGGATGACAGAGGATGCAATGGTTGGATGGCATCACCGACTTGATGGACATGAGTCTGAGTAAGCTCCAGGAGTTGGTGATGGACAGGGAAGCCTGGCATGCTGCAGTCCACGGGGTCTCAAAGAGTCGGATATGACTGAGCGACTGAACTAAACTGAAAATAAATTTTTAAATAAAAAATATGTCCTGTACAGTCTTATTTTCTTTAGACAGCATCATATTGAAGATCTAGGTAAAGATCTCACAGAATATACAGAAGGCATCTATTCCTTCCTCACTCACCCTCAGCAAACATTTATTGAGCATCTACTAGGTTCCAGCTCTGTGTTAGCAGGAAAACTCTAAGTGGCCAACTGGAAGAAGAATGTTACATCACCCTGCTCTGCCCTGGCACTGAACTGGTCACTCTGCAGCTGGATCATCACCTCTTTTCATTTGAAATATAGTATGTGCATGCTGGATGGCCCAGTGCACCCATCCAAAAGTGATATACAGTGGAGACCTATTCTAAACTATATTCAGGGACGTGTCTGCGGTCATGTAGAGCAGCGGTGGAGACCAAGCAAGCTTCACCCTGAGCACCACTGTGTCTTCGCTTCAGCAGCATCATCAGGTACCACTGAGCCGGGATGGTGGCCCCTCTCTCACGTGCCCTCAAATGAGAAGCCCGTCCATGCTAAGAGGGCACAGGAGGGACAAGACTTTCCTTTCCTGTACGAGGCAGACTTGACTTCCTAAGCGTCGGACTTTCCCATTTTGGGGGAGCCAGTGTTAAAGGGGATGACAGAGGATGAGATGGTTGGATGGCATCACCGACTCAATGGACATGAGTTTGAGTAAACTCTGGGAGTTGGTGATGGATAGGGAGGCCTAGCGTGCTGCAGTCCATGGGGTCGCAAAGAGTCGCACATGACTGAGTGACTGAACTGAACTGTTTACATCTGCATGTATGTTAATATGAGAAGCCTGAGTGGCTCAGCGGTATAGAACCCACCTGCCAATGCAGGAGACATGGGTTCGATCCCTGGGTCAGGAAGATTCCCTGGAGGAGGAAATGGGAACCCACGCCAGTATTCTTGTCTGGGAATCCCATGGACAGAGGAATCTGGTGGGCTACAGGCCATAGCATTGCAAAAGAGTTGGACATGACTGAGCACCAAAAGTTTTTTTTCTATATGCTAGTATATGTATATGCATTTTATTATATAGACATATTCATCATGATGCATACACAGAGTGAAAACTATAGAAGAATTTAAGAGACATGGAAAATATTTTCATGTACACATATGTATATATTCCCTAACAGAAATCTATTTATGGTGGCTGATGAAACATTACTTCTTTGCTGGGGGCCATAGAGCTTATCTCTCTGTAAGTCTATTTTATTCTAAAATGGAATAATTTAAGACTAGCAAGGGTTTTAGTTGACTTTTGTTTACTAAATGGTGTTTTAATTTGCACCAGGTTGCATAAAATCAAATCCAAGATAATTTATTTGTAAAAGCACAATTTAATAACTATATATATATATATATACACACTACATATATAATATGTAATATATGTATTTACCTATAGCCCATGGGGTGGCATAAGAGTCGGACGTGGCTTAGAGACTAAACAACAGCCAACCACACTAACATAACAGGCGTGCATGCTCAGTGGCTCAGCCATGTTCGACTCTTCGCGGCCCCATGGACTGTAGCTGCTAGACTCCTCTGTCCATGGGCTTTTCCAGGCAAGAATCCTGGAGTGGGCCACCATTTCCTACTTCAGGGGATCTTCCTGACCCAGGGACTGAACCTGCATCTCCTGCGTCTCCTGAATCAGAAGGTGGATTCTTTACCACTTGAGCTACCTAGGGAGCCCTAATAGTAATAATTCAATTTATAGATAGTATTTAGCTGTATATATCATCCTAATATATGTGTGTATACACACACGTATGTATGTTCTGTGTGCGGGGCTTAGCTGCTCAGTCGTATCTGACTCTTTGTGACCCTGTGGATTGTAGCCTGCCAGGCCCCTTTGTCCATGGGGAATCTCTAGCAGGAATACTGGAGTGGGTTGCCATGCCCTCCTTCAGGGGATCTTCCCAACCCAGGGATTAAACCTAGGTATCCTGCATAGAAGGTGGATTCTTTATCATCTGAGCCACCAGGGAAGTGTATATATATACACACATATATGTCAATACACATACTACATATATAGGTAAGTGAGTGTGTATATATGTATATATACACACACAGGTACATACACATTCTGCATCGACAGGCAGATTCTTTACCACGGAGCCACTTGGGAACATTACTAATGCCAGCCTATCACTTAAATTTGAAGGAAAATTGAAATACCTCCCCCGCACTACTGATTCTCCTACACACATCTACCAAGCTGATTACATGTGATCAGTGGCCGTGATTTTTTTTCCTTTACATTCATATATTTGCTCATCTACCATTCCTGCTTTAAATCCAAATCACCCTGAGGGAAGTCACATATTAAGTTTAAGTTAGCCATCAGCATCTTCACGTGAATCATGTCTGAGCTCCCCTCCTATCAGGGTACAGAGGGCACTCGGTTCTGATGCTGTGTATGATGTTGTGTATCTCTGTAGGAGATGCCGGCGTTTCTGGGAGGACAGAGTACTTAAGGAAGCTGCGCCTGAGTGAGATGCTAAAGTCTGTCAGATCTGGGGACTGTCCACTCAGAAAAGAGGGATGAGAGGGGAATTGGGGATAAATATTCTACCGACAATGGATCATCAGTGCCAAGTGTCAGCTCTCAGGATAGCTTGACTTCTCTCTGCCTAGGGAGGCGTTAGCAAGACCAAGATCCCTTAGAAAGTGTGATCACTGAGTTATTTCCTAGGGATACTGCAGAATGCCAGAGGGTGCAGGAGACAGAGGTGGAGGAACTGAAAATTGAAAACCACCTGTCCCCATCTGCCCCCGAGTGAGCCCCCCGCCCCACCTCCCCCAGTCTCTAGTCCAGCCTATAAGCTCCGCTGGTTGAAGGTCTAAGGACTCTGTGTGTCTGCCTCTCCCTACATCTCATGGTGGTATTATAAACTTTGACGAGGTGTCCAGGATTCTTTCTGAAAACATGCTAATCATATCACTCTGATGTCATCTTTACTGGTGAGAGTCACAGGGAATTAGACATCACCTGCTAAACAGCCCACGATTCCAATGGTGCTGAGCAAGTGGATTTTCTGGGCCCAATTTATACTGTCCAATTGGCAGCCAGGGAGCTGCAAAGCGGTAAGCCCTGATGTGATGACTAATCAATCAGAATGTGAAAGCTTCTGTGCAGGGGATTCTGGGAAAACTCCACGAGGCTTTGGAAGCTGTGCTGAAGGAGAAGAAAAGGCTGAGGAGAAAGCTGTGTTTTCTTTCTCCCCTGGGCTTGAACAGCTGTCAACTGTCTCTGAGTGGGAAAGCTTTTCCTAAGTAAAGATCTCATTTACATACTATATAAAGTAGTGGAAAACCAGTGAATAAACAAATTTAGCATCAATTCCTAGCTAATAATTATGACTCTCTCTTATTCCCTGGAGTCTCAATTCAAAAGAACTGAAGCTTCACAACATTAGTTTTAGGAGCCAGACTTTTAAAGATGCTGTTTAGAGGAAATGCCACGAATGTCTTTGCGCAGCGGTGCATTACTGTTGTAATTCTGCTTAATAATACCCCAAGCTCCACTTGTTACTAACTAAATAGAGATCATCCTCAGAGGCTTTAAATGGCACTGTGTTATCCAACATGAATTTGACCAATGCTTTAGCTCCAACATGCCAAAAAGAATGATTTTATTAATGGAAAGTAAAACTTCCTACTCCATTTATAATTTCTCTTCATTTATACACATTATCTGGAAGCTTAAATTAAATGTGGCACAAATATCTAGTTGATATCAATACTCTGAGCAGTTCTGACCTTATAAGAGGTGTTTATTTCCACTGTCTTCTAAATTATACATTTTAGCTTATGACTGCAGAAAATCTTTATTAGCTATAATATTTATTACTCAAATAAAGTGGTATATATACTTTAGAGATACTTTAATTATATGTTGGATGAATTCTTTGAGTTTGGGGAGACTGAATGAGTACCTATAATCTGAAAACAGGTTTCCCTGTTCATAAATAAAATTGCTTATCATAGATAAGTAAAATGCACAGTACTCTGAACTATCTTTTGACATGACAAAGGTTTAATTACACCATTGTAATTGTAGAGTGGACTGTATTTTAATCTAGTTTAAATGTTAGAAAAATGATGATTAATTCATCAGAAGATTCAAAGACTCAGAACAGCAATATTTCTTGACTACACCAAAGAGTAAAGTGGGTTCAATGTATTTAAATATTTATATGAATTTACAACTTCTTAGGGGCAGTTAGTGTTTATATGTATTTAAATATTTATATGTATAGACACTCATACATATATCCAAATTTGGGGCTCTTTTTTATATAATTTCTGAAACATCATGTTTCATATGAAGTCCCTGAAGTATAATAACTCTCTCATTAGAGCACATTAAATGTCCTCTTCCTTGACGATATGACAGGTTTCACTCTGAAAATTCTAGCCTACTCATACAACAAACCACTGACTGCCTGCTACACAGGAAGCATGGGACAACGAGAAACACAGATCACACGTGCTCTTCCATCCCTGAGAGAGAAGAATACAGAGGCTGGCATGGGCCAGATTCTGGAGTATATGATCCATCATACACTGGATATAGTTTTCAGGCCTATCTACAGAAAATAAAAAGTTATCCAAGAACAGTGAGTAAAAAGAAATACATTCAAATTTGAAATTCTGGAGATGTCAGAGACAGCATGTGTGTGCGTGTATGTGTGTGCCTGTATGTCTGCATACATGCATGAAACAGGGAAGTGCATTGGAGGCTAGCCTAATACGCTGGTGGAGAAGACACAGTGTAAACTAGGAAGATTCCAGAGAAGTTACAGGAGAGGGGGCAAATTAAGCCATGTTAAGAAGGAGAACTATAAACAATCATTTTGGGCTGGGTGGGGCATTGGGGAATGGAGGCAAGGGGGGAAGGTTGAGTCTAGAATGACACCCAGCTTTCTACTTTGGTAACTGGACTGGGTTGGTGGTGCTGCCCTTTGCTACACGGAGAATGCAATCAGGAAGCAGGTTTGAGATAAAGACAGCGTGGTTACTCTGGTAAGGGTGGTGAGAAGGAAATGGCAACCCACTCCAGTGTTCTTGCCTGGAGAATCCCAGGGATGGCGGAGCCCAGTGGGCTGCCATCTGTGGGGTCGCACAGAGTCGGAAACGACTGAAGCGACTTAGCAGCAGCAGCAGGTGCCTGTAGGACAACCAGGATAAAATGTGCAGTAGGCACTGGATATACTGTTTTGGAAACAAAGAAGAGATGTTGGATGGAGGTAGAGATTTAGGAGTCATAGGGAAAGAACAACTAACACCAAGAAACGGGCTTAGATTGCCTCAGAGAAGCAAGATAGAATGGCTTAGTCTCACCTGCAGAAAGGGAAAATTTAGAGTCCAGATTTGGTAAATAAAAACACAGGCATCCCAGCTAAACTGGCATTTCAGATAAACAACAACTTAGCATATCTCAAATACTGCATCAAACATGCTTACACTAAAAAAAAAACCTCCATTTTCTTCTGAAATTTAAATATTACTAATTAAGTTTATTTAAAATCCAGTTTCTTGTATTTTGTCTGGTGACTCTAGTCAAATTCCATGTAGGTGAAGGTGAAGTCGCTCAGTCGTGTCCGACTCTTTGCGACCCCGTGGACTGTGACCTACTAGGCTTCTCCGTCCATGGGATTCTCCAGGCAAGAATACTGGAGTGGATTGCCATTTCCTTCTCCAGGGGATCTTCCCGACCCAGGGATCGAACCCGGGTCTCCCGCATTGGAGGCAGATGCTTTAACCTCTGAGCCTATAAATATTCCATGTCCTATGATGAGAACAGCCTTTATTAACCATATTTTCAAAGTAATGTTATTAGACTGTTTGAATGTAGTTGCTACGGATTGACCTGTGGATGAGTAAGATGGGGGGAGAAACCGAATCTGAAATTTAAAACATGCTTTTGAGATCTTTACTATGATGGGAAGAGGGAAAGGTAGGGGAACACCTACAGTGGTAGGTAACGACTCTTTAGGAAGTAAACGAGGAAAACGGTAGGACCAGTATTACGAGAGAGGGTGAGGCGCTGGCTCGGGGACACACCCGCTTCATCTCCACTTCCCCACAGGAAGTCCTCTGACAAGTCTCCGTGCTGTCTGCTTGTCCTCCCAAGCGTGGGGCTCCTCTGCTGTGTAATTCTTTCCCTTCATCCCTGCTTGATGCAACCAATCCATGCCAGACCTTCGGCAGGAAATGTGCCTGGCCACCCTCATCAGTTATTAACTACTTTTCACTCAGTTGCTCTAACAACCTCTACCATGATATTTTCAATTTTGTAGTGTAATTATTTTAATATCCCTGACTCCTCAGACGGAAAGCTTAAGGACAGAATTCTGCTTCATTAACCCTCATAATCTCAAAGTTTAGCCCAATTCTAGGACCAGTGTAGATGGTTAGTAAATGATGGAAAAATAGTATATATGCACTTGAGATTCCATTACTCTAATTATATGGACTGTAGCAACTACAAATAGGGCAGTTTCAAGAATCTCATGCTTATTGGAAAAAAATAAAATTTGAAAAACTATTCAAACCCCAAGTATAGATGCATTACTGATGCTGAAGCTCCAATACTTTGGCCACCTGATGAGATGAGTTGACTCATTGGAAAAGACCATGATACTGGGAAAGACTGAAGGCAGGAGGAGAAGGGCATAACAGAGGACCAGATGGTTGGACAGCATCACTGATCCAATGGACAGGAGTTTGGGCAAGCTCGGGAGGTGATGTGGGACTGGGAGGTGTGGCGTGCTGCAGTCCAGGGGGGTCGCAAAGAGTCAGACATGACTGAGTGACTGAAGCGATTGAATGAATAGCGATAGAAACATAACAATATTTATTGCATTATACATCATGCATAATTTACACTCTCTAGCTTTTCTTTTCATAAATGATATAGAACAGTGCCTCAGTTATATTGCTGGAAAAGCCCAGTCTCTTGTATTTCATTTTCTATTATTTAAGGGATATATCTCCATAAGTACACCAAAACAGTCTGTAAAGTACTCAGGAGGTAAATATATTGAATGGAACAGACTGCTTGGAGGAAAATCTAAAGTATCAAAAGAGGAGAAAGTAACAAAAAATTAAGGTGGTAAGTGTAGGAGAATGAGACTTGAAGAGAGTCAGACCCTATAAAAGGCAAGACATAAAACAAAGAGGAAATTAAAAAAAAATGTAAAACCTTAGGATGACCTGAAATCTTTCCACTGCAAAAGTTATTGCCAAAAGTACTGAAATAAAATGACCAAATTGAATTCAAGGTTTTATTCAAAACTTTATTGTGCATATTCCACGCTTAGTCGCCTTGGCAAAAACTCCCAACATTGGGGTAATCATACTGTCATGAAGAAAACCAGCTGCAAATCAAAAAAATTGTACTGTAAGCTGAAACAACCATATTCCATTAAGTCCACCTTGGGAACGGTCTGCAGAGGAATTTAGGTTTGGTTTACTCCATAGAAAGAGAACCGGCAGTGAAGAAAAACAGTAAGCTTTATTTTTCAAGGGTTAAAATAAGGCTGAGACTGCCCTGCTGTACTCTAGATTGGTGAGTCTGGTCTAAACAGCCAAAGTAATAAACTATGTGCTTTCCACATTGTCAGGCTATTCTGTACACCAGACCTTAAAACCCCAGACACGTGGGGGACTGGATGGGGAAAAGTCAGCGGCTCAACTAATTTCAGAGGGATTTGAACAGCAGCCTTCTGGGACCCTTCCTCTGCCTGACATCCCAGCTGTAGTCTGGGCTAATCAGAGCGTGGAGCAGAGTCAGCAGATACGAGAACATAGGGAAGCTTTAAAGAGCTCTAGTTTCCTCCTATATAGAAGGGAAAATGCTCATCAGTGACTTACGCTTATGGGAAAGCTTCAGGTGACTCAAATGCAAAGGTTTAATAAAGAGCCTAGTGGTGTGTGGGCTAGACTAAGTGACGCGCTAGAAGTCAGTAACAGAAGGAAGTCACGAACACTGACCATTCAGAAGGAGCAAAGGGAGGAAAGCGTTCCCATCCTGAGCCCACCAAGAGCAGGGATGAAGGCTTCTCCTAGGCCACACCGTAGGCTCCTCTGAACTCCTCAACTAGGCCCTGACTTTTGGGGCTTCCATGTAAGTTTCAGTACTGTCCAATTTTAGCAAGAAATCTTGCTAAGTCATTTTGGCTAGATTCTCCCAACCCTTGACATCTGATCACCCTCAATAACTGATCAGGTTCTGCATCTTCACAATTTTCCAGGTAATGTCTGATCACTCTGGGCTATCTTCCACAAAATTCCTGTGAGCCAGAATTGCCCCTGATGTTTTCTCTTACTAAGTTTTCACCCACTGACTCCCCAACCCTGTTCCTTGGCTATAAAGCCCCCACTTTTCCTGACTGTCTTTGGGGTTGAGACCAATCTCTGTCTGGTACTACAAAAAGCCATTATGGTACCCCCACCTCCATTCGTCCTCAATGGCATACCAGAATGAATATTTCTTTCTTTAACAGAGTCAATGAAAAGGACCCCACACACCCCACACTACTGTACTAATGGAGGGTACAGCCAAGTGTGGAGTGGAAAAGAAAGCCCCAACCTCACTTTCCTTCCACCCTTCTATCTACTGGTGCCCCCATTGGGTAAACCCGCTAGAAAGCGACTGATAACAGAAGTACCTATTTGAGGCGGTACCAAGAGGTCAGCCTCCCACAGCATATTTCAGAGCAGAGATGGACAAACAGTGCTTTGGGGTGGGGTAAACAGAATAAACGGATATTGTTCAGAGTAATGGCCAGCTAGTTCTCAAAAGTGTATGTAATGCTTGAGCAATTCAAAAACAGTACAAAAACTATTTTTGTCCTCTTGGGTGTTTTAAAGCATAAATAAATAAAAGCTCTCTTTCTGCTACTTGTTTTTGAAAGAGAATCATTCAAGTTGTCAGAGCATATAAGCAACATCTCTTTATTCATGGCCATGGAATAACCCTGTGCTCAAACAACTTTTTGCTTTAGGGCAAATGTTAGCTTTATAATAGCAAGGGGAAAAGATTAGAAAGGTTTCCTTGTTTACTCTGGGAAATAATACATAGATTTTTTTTTTTTGAAAGAATTCCTAGCAGTCTATCCTGGGTATTTTGAAGTTCTTTAACAATAGAGAAACATTTCTGGATGAGGAGCATCATCTTCCTTCATGACTCCCCACAGATCTGAGTACATCAGAGTGTTTTATTGAATGTGCTAAGAAAATGCTCCTGGCTCACAGATTAACTGATTTTTGAAAGCAATAGGCTCATGGGTAGTTTGTACATTGCACTGAGATCCAGATTCAAATGCAAATCACTGAACTAATGGATTTAGTGGGAAAACAACTGAATAGTTTGATCCCTGGGTTGGGAAGATGCCCTGCAGAAGGAAATGGTTACCCTCTCCAATATTCTCGCCTGGAGAATTCCATGGACAGAGGATCCTGATTGGCTATAGTCCATGGGGTCACAGAGTCGAACACGACTGAGGGATTTTCACTTCTATGATAAATGGAATAATGTCCTTCCACAAACATATACTTCCTAATCCCTGGAACCTATGAATATGTTGTCTTACATAGGGAAAGAAACTTTGTAGATGTAGCTAAATTAAGGATTCTGAGATGGGAGATTAGCCCAGATTATCCAGATGGGATAGATGTAATTATAAACAAGGATCCTTACGAGGAGGAGGCAGGAGGATTAGGGTAAGAGAAAGAGAGGGAAACAGACGGTCAGAGAGGAGAGAAGACGCTGCACGGTTGGCTTTGAAGGCGCTGGAGGGGACCACGAGCCAAGGAATGTGGGTGACCTCTAGAAGTGGGGAAATGACAGCAACAGAGCTTCTCTGAGAGTCTCCAAGAATAAATTTAGCCCTGCTGACAACTTAATTTCATCCCATTGAAGTGCATTTCTGACTCCTACTCTCTAAAACTGCAAAATAATATAATTATGTTGTTTTTTTAAGATACTGAATTTGTGGTAATTCATTTATAGCCACAATAAGAAGGACACAGAAATTCTAAGAATATTTAAAATAGAGTCTTCTAGAAAGAAGACATCTAAAAACTTCATCAACTAGAGAAACAAATGTACATTTATTTAAGAAATCCCTGATTTCATATTCGGTAATAGAAAGCTGTAGAGAAGTGTTAGTATCCACAATCTCTCAAATACCACTAATTCAGTTATGAGTTTTATTGGCTTGTAAGGCAGTAAGTCCCATGAAATAGTCTTAAATTTTTATTCTGAGGAAAAAAATGTGAGATTTATATATAACACAAAGCTAAATAGATCAAAAGACTACAAAGACATCTTTTTCCTATTACCATTTGCAAGAGCCCTTATGAATTATAACAACTTGTTACCTTTCCTGTGAGACTGTCTAAATATTACATTTTTTTTTTCTATTAAACATCACTGGGTGAGGGTCATTTTTAGGTACCTCTGTATCTTCCAAACCTTGTGCCAGATAAGCACTAAATACATTTTTAGTTTTTGGAGTTAATAATTCTTACATAGAGTAAGGTTATAATATACTGGATAGTGCTCAGGGAATTTGGGACAAAAAAGAACAGACAACTAAAGATAATCAGAAATAGCTGTCAGCATTGAAAAACATACACTAGATAACAGAAGAAACGGATCCAAAGCAAATGTATCATGGTTGACAACAGAAGTGCTTACCATGGGCCAAAGGGTAAAAAGGTGAGTGCTGTTTTCCTTTTGGATTTCCACATTTCCCTTTCGACCTGACCTTCTCAACATCCTCCTACTGAAGAGATGCCCTATTGACTTCTTCCTGCTCCATTATTTCCTGAGATACGCTCCTGGCATGGTCTGGGTCTGTCTTCAGACTGCTGTGTATTTCTGTGCAATTTCACCCCTCTGTGGTTCATCAAACTGTACTTGATGTGCAAGGATCTGTTCCACAGTCTTGCTTTCTGCTTTAATTGCTAAAGAAATCTGATCTCTTGTTAATACTGAATCAACTGAATGCCATTCTCCTATGAAACATCTTTGACACTGGGACTTTAATAAAACAGTAACTTCTTTTGCACACAGCATACCAAAATTTCAGATTAGTGGTGTTTTTTATGCAGAATTTAGATCATTCATGTGCTCTCCATTAACATAAGCATATATTTAAGCATAGAAACAGTTCTGCTTGCAGGAATCTGTGAAATTTTACTGACCTCTATGTAGAGCATCAAAATTCAATTTTTGACCCACTTTAGCCTTTCCACAAAAATATTACTGTAAAATAATATTACTCTGACAAAAAATACTTTTAAGCCTATCATTGACTTCAAACATCAGTTGATCAATAAATTCTTGATTTTTAATAATCCCTTGGAGTTCACAGAAATTGCATTTGACTTGTCTTGTAAGAGTGACTGCTTTAGAGGGATAAAGGGGGGGAGCAAAGAAAGTCAAATTACAAATTTCAGTTTGTCAATAAAGTCAGTTATGCGTATAAGGTAATATTATAAAGCTGGGTACACTGCGATCCTTTATGATAGTTTCCGACAGTGGCTGAAGCAAGATCACATTTAAACTGACTATGTTATTTCGATTTTGGAGCCACTGGATAAACTGTAGTGAATCATGGGGACTGATTGTTAAAGATGACTGAAGAAAAGCAGAGGAGCTTTTTAAATGGGTAAAATACAAAGACTATAGAAGGCATGCCAATTAGTAAAGAAGAGAAAGAAGGCCTACATTAAAAATGTAGAACTTAAATTAGGGGCAGACCTATAAGATGAAAGCTGTAGGACTCTAAACCTATTTCTGTTGGCAATAGAAAGGGTAATGATTTATGTCATTTCTTACAAATGTTAAACATTTTTAAGTACAGGGAAAGGCTTCATGGATATTCATTTGGTACAAGTTTTCCCTCCTTAATTTTCATTCTGTAACATTATGGGGGATATATCATGCACAAAAACTAGAAACATTTAGAGGTCCATGGGTGTGAGACATAGGGAAATTGTAAGCACCTGTATTATTTATAAGGACATGCATACTAAGATTGATTTGAAGGCACCAGTGGGGAGGAAAGAAGTGGAAAAGAGTTGGACAAAAAGTTTCTTGTATTTTGTCTGGTGACTCTAGTCAAATTCCATGAGAACTATAAATATTCCATTTCCTATGATGAGAACAGCCTTTATTAACCATATTTTCAAAGTAATGTTATTATTAGACTGTTTGAATGTAGTTGCTACGGATTGACCTGTGGATGAGTAAGGCGGGGGGAGAAACTGAATCTGAAATTTAAAACATGCTCTTGAGATCTTTACTATGATGGGAAGAGGGAAAGGTAGGGGTACACCTACAGTGGTAGGCAAAGCCTCTTTAGGAAGTAAACGAGGAAAACGGTAGGACCAGTATTACGAGAGAGGGTGAGGCTCTGGCTCGGGGACACCCCCATCATCTCCACTTCCCCAGAGGAAGTCCTCTGACAAGTCTCCGTGCTGTCTGCTTGTCCTCCCAAGCGTGGGCTCCTCTGCTGTGTGATTCTTTCCCTTCATCCCTGCTTGATGCAAGCAATCCATGCTTCCATGCCCAGACCTTCGGCAGGAAATGTGCCTGGCCACCCTCATCAGTTATTAACTACTTTTCACTCAGTTGCTCTAACAACCTCTACCATGATATTTTCAATTTTGTAGTGTAATTATTTTAATATCCCTGACTCCTCAGACGGAAAGCTTAAGGACAGAATTCTGCTTCATTAACCCTCATAATCCCAAAGTTTAGCCCAATTCTAGGACCAGTGTAGATGGTTAGTAAATGATGGAAGAATAGTATATATGCACCTGAGATTCCATTACTCTATTTATATGGACTGTAGCAACTACAAATAGGGCAGTTTCAAGAATCTCATGCTTATTGGAAAAAAATAAAATTTGAAAAACTATTCAAACCCCAAGTATAGATGCATTACTGATGCTGAAGCTCCAATACTTTGGCCACCTGATGAGATGAGTTGACTCATTGGAAAAGACCATGATACTGGGAAAGACTGAAGGCAGGAGGAGAAGGGCATAACAGAGGACCAGATGGTCGGACAGCATCACTGATCCAATGGACAGGAGTTTGGGCAAGCTCAGAAGGTGATGTGGGACTGGGAGGCATGGCGTGCTGCAGTCCAGGGGGGTCGCAAAGAGTCAGACATGACTGAGTGACTGAAGCGATTGAATGAATAGCGATAGAAACATAACAATATTTATTGCATTATACATCATGCATAATTTACACTCTCTAGCTTTTCTTTTCATAAATGATATAGAACAGTGCCTCAGTTATATTGCTGGAAAAGCCCAGTCTCTTGTATTTCATTTTCTATTATTTAAGGGACATATCTTCATAAGTACACCAAAACAGTCTGTAAAGTACTCAGGAGATAAATATATTGAATGGAACAGACTGCTTGGAGGAAAATCTAAAGTATCAAAAGTGGAGAAAGTAACAAAAAATTAAGGTGGTAAGTGTAGGAGAATGAGACTTGAAGAGAGTCAGACCCTATAAAAGGCAAGACATAAAACAAAAAGGAAATTTAAAAAAAATGTAAAACCTTAGGATGACCTGAAATCTTTCCACTGCAAAAGTTATTGCCAAAAGTACTGAAATAAAATGACCAAATTGAATTCAAGGTTTTATTAAAAACTTTATTGTGCATATTCCACGCTTAGTCGCCTTGGCAAAAACTCCCAACATTGGGGTAATCATACTGTCATGAAGAAAACCAGCTGCAAATCAAAAAAATTGTACTGGAAGCTGAAACAACCATATTCCGTTAAGTCCACCTTGGGAACGGTCTGCAGAGGAATTTAGGTTTGGTTTACTCCATAGAAAGAGAACCAGCAGTGAAGAAAAACGGTAAGCTTTATTTTTCAAGGGTTAAAATAAGGCTGAGACTGCCCTACTGTACTCTAGATTGGTGAGTCTGGTCTAAACAGCCAAAGTAATAAACTATGTGCTTTCCACATTGTCAGGCTATTCTGTACACCAGACCTTAAAACCCCAGAAGCGTGGGGGACTGGATGGGGAAAAGTCAGCGGCTCAACTAATTTCAGAGGGATTTGAACAGCAGCCTTCTGAGACCCTTCCTCTGCCTGACATCCCAGCTGTAGTCTGGGCCAATCGGAGCGTGGAGCAGAGTCAGCAGATACGAGAACATAGGGAAGCTTTAAAGAGCTCCAGTTCCCTCCTACATAGAAGGGAAAATGTTCATCAGTGACTTAGGCTTACTGGAAAGCTTCAGGTGACTCAAATGCAAAGGTTTAATAAAGAGCCTAGCGGTGTGTGGGTTAGACTAAGTGACGCGCTAGAAATCAGTAACAGAAGGAAGTCACGAACACTGACCATCCAGAAGGAGCAAAGGGAGGAAAACGTTCCCATCCTGAGCCCACCAAGAGCAGGGATGAAGGCTTCTCCTAGGCCACGCCTCACGCTCCTCTGAACTCCTCAACTAGGCCCTGACTTTTGGGGCTTCCATGTAAGTCTCAGTACTGTCCAATTTTAGCAAGAAATCTTGCTAAGTCATTTTGGCTAGATTCTCCCAACCCTTGACATCTGATCACCCTCAATAACTGATCAGGTTCTTCATCTTCACAATTTTCCAGGTAATGTCTGATCACTCTGGGCTATCTTCCACAAAAAAATCCCCCTGTGAGCCAGATTGCTCCTGATGTTTTCTCTTACTAAGTTTTCACCCACTGAGTCCCCAACCCTGTTCCTTGGCTATAAAGCCCCCATTTTTCCTGGCTGTATTTGGGTTGAGACCAATCTCTGTCTGGTACTACAAAAAGCCATTATGGTACCCCCACCTCCATTCGTCCTCAATGGAATACCAGAATGAATACTTCTTTAACAGAGTCAATGAAAAGGACCCCACACACCCCACACTCCTGTACTAATGGAGGGTACAGCCAAGTGTGGAGTGGAAAAGAAAGCCCCAACCTCACTTTCCTTCCACCCTTCTATCTACTGGTGCCCCCACTGGGTAAACCCGCTAGAAAGTGACTGATGGCAAAAGTACCTATTTGAGGCGGTACCAAGAGGTCAGCCTCCCACAGCATATTTCAGAGCAGAGATGGACAAACAGTGCTTTGGAGTGGGGTAAACAGAATAAACGGATATTGTTCAGAATAATGGCCAGCTAGTTCTCAAAAGTATATGTAATGCTTGAGCAATTCAAAAACAGTACAAAAACTATTTTTGTCCTCTTGGGTGTTTTAAAGCATAAATAAATAAAAGCTCTCTTTCTGCTACTTGTTTTTGGAAAGTGAATCGTTCAAGTTGTCAGAGCATATAAGCAACATCTCTTTATTCATGGCCATGGAATAACCCTGTGCTCAAACAACTTTTTGCTTTAGGGCAAATGTTAGCTTTATAATAGCAAGGGGAAAAGATTAGAAAGGTTTCCTTGTTTACTCTGGGAAATAATACATAGATTTTTTTTTTTTGAAAGAATTCCTAGCAGTCTATCCTGGGTATTTTGAAGCTCTTTAACAATAGAGAAACATTTCTGGATGACGAGCATCATCTTCCTTCACGACTCCCCACAGATCTGAGTACATCAGAGTGTTTTATTGAATGTACTAAGAAAATGCTCCTGGCTCACAGATTAACTGATTTTTGAAAGGAATAGGCTCATGTGTAGTTTGTACATTGCACTGAGATCCAGATTCAAATGCAAATCACTGAACTAATGGATTTAGTGGGAAAACAACTGAATTAGGAGTCAGGAAATGGGTTTGGGAAATGAAGTTTGGGTCTACCACTAAGTAGTAATATAATTTCAGACAAGAAATGTTTAACTTTTTATGACACATTTGGACTTTCTCTGTAAAAATCTGGGTTAGTTTATTTCCAGGGTCCTTTTCAAAACAGCTTCAAAAAATCTAAATTCTAAAGGCATTCATTGAAACAACCAGATACGCTTTTGAAAAGTAAGCAACACAGGAAAAAAAAAAAAAAAAAAACGAGACCTTTCTTTAGCTACAGGTTTTTCCTGGCCATATTTTTAAATCTTACTTTTAAATTCTCAGTTATATGACCACAAACATTAAATACAGAAATTACAAGGGAACAGCATCATGTAAAGAAAGAGGGATTAAGTTTTGGCCCTGACTTTGCTTAGGATTTTGCCCTTGATAAAACTGTGCTGGGAATATTTTATTTGATAGTGGAGGGGTCTTCCTTTTGCCTTCTTAAGGTCCTTTTGTTTTCTTTTTTTAATATTCAAGTATATTCTTTCTAACCTCTTTTTCTCAATCCAGCCTAGACCACCAGCATCCTGTATGTTTCTTCAAGAACACTTTTTTCCCTTATAAAGATCTTTTCTGAGATAATACTGACATATCACAGCAGAGTTTAAAATACTACCTTCTGTGATAAGGGCTTCCCTGGTAGCTCAAAATGTAGAGAATCTGCCTGTCATGTAGAAGACAGGTTTGATCCCTGGGTTGGGAAGATGCCCTGCAGAAGGAAATGGTTACCCTCTCCAATATTCTCGCCTGGAGAATTCCATAGAGGATCCTGATTGGCTATATTCCATGGGGTCACAGAGTCGAACACAACTGAGGGATTTTCACTCCTGTGATAAATGGAATAATGTCCTTCCACAAACATATATTTCCTAATCCCTGGAACCTGTGAATATGTTGTCTTACATAGGGAAAGAAACTTTGTAGATGTAGCTAAATTAAGGATTCTGAGATGGGAGATTAGCCCAGATTATCCAGATGGGATAGATGAATTATAAACAAGGATCCTTACGAGGAGGAGGCAGGAGGATTAGGGTAAGAGAAAGAGAGGGAAACAGACGGTCAGAGAGGAGAGAAGACACTGCACTGTTAGGTTTGAAGGCGCTGGAGGGGACCACGAGCCAAGGAATGTGGGTGACCTCTAGAAGTGGGGAAATGACAGCAACAAAGCTTCTCTGAGAGTCTCCAAGAATAAACCCAGCCCTGCTGACAACTTAATTTCATCCCATTGAAGTGCATTTCTGACTCCTACTCTCTAAAACTACAAAATAATATAATTATGTTGTTGTTTTAAGACACTGAATTTGTGGTAATTCATTTATAGCCACAATAAGAACGACATAGAAATTCTAAGAATATTTAAAATAGAGTCTTCTAGAAAGAAGACATCTAAAAACTTCATCAACTAGAGAAACAAATGTACATTTATTTAAGAAATCCCTGATTTCATATTCTGTAGTAGAAAGTTGTGGAGAAGTGTTAGTATCCACAATCTCTCAAATACCACTAATTCAGTTACAAGTTTTATTGGCTTGTAAGGCAGTTAGTCCCATGAGATAGTCTTAAATTTTTATTCTGAGGAAAAAAATGTGAGATTTGTATATAACACAGAGCTACATAGATCAAAAGACTACAAAGACATTTTTTTCCTATTACCATTTGCAAGAGCCCTTATGAATTATAATAACTTGTTACCTTTCCTGTTAGACTGTCTAATATTCCATTTTTTTCTATTAAACATAACTGGGTGAGGGTCATTTTTAGGTACCTCTGTATCTTCCAAACCTTGTGCCAGATAAGCACTAAATACATTTTTAGTTTTTGAAGTTAATAATTCTTACATAGACTAAGGTTATAATATACTGGATAGTGCTCAGGGAATTTGGGACAAAAAAGAACAGACAACTAAAGATAATCAGAAATAGCTGTCAGCATTGAAAAACATACACTAGATAACAGAAGAAACGGATCCAAAGCAAATGTATCATGGTTGACAACAGAAGTGCTTACCATGGGCCAAAGGGTAAAAAGGTGAGTGCTGTTTTCCTTTTGGATTTCCACATTTCCCTTTCGACCTGACCTTCTCAACATCCTCCTACTGAAGAGATGCCCTATTGACTTCTTCCTGCTCCATTATTTCCTGAGATACGCTCCTGGCATGGTCTGGGTCTGTCTTCAGACTGCTGTGTATTTCTGTGCAATTTCACCCCTCTGTGGTTCATCAAACTGTACTTGATGTGCAAGGATCTGTTCCACAGTCTTGCTTTCTGCTTTAATTGCTAAAGAAATCTGATCTCTTGTTAATACTGAATCAACTGAATGCCATTCTCCTATGAAACATCTTTGACACTGGGACTTTAATAAAACAGTAACTTCTTTTGCACACAGCATACCAAAATTTCAGATTAGTGGTGTTTTTTATGCAGAATTTAGATCATTCATGTGCTCTCCATTAACATAAGCATATATTTAAGCATAGAAACAGTTCTGCTTGCAGGAATCTGTGAAATTTTACTGACCTCTATGTAGAGCATCAAAATTCAATTTTTGACCCACTTTAGCCTTTCCACAAAAATATTACTGTAAAATAATATTACTCTGACAAAAAATACTTTTAAGCCTATCATTGACTTCAAACATCAGTTGATCAATAAATTCTTGATTTTTAATAATCCCTTGGAGTTCACAGAAATTGCATTTGACTTGTCTTGTAAGAGTGACTGCTTTAGAGGGATAAAGGGGGGGAGCAAAGAAAGTCAAATTACAAATTTCAGTTTGTCAATAAAGTCAGTTATGCGTATAAGGTAATATTATAAAGCTGGGTACACTGCGATCCTTTATGATAGTTTCCGACAGTGGCTGAAGCAAGATCACATTTAAACTGACTATGTTATTTCGATTTTGGAGCCACTGGATAAACTGTAGTGAATCATGGGGACTGATTGTTAAAGATGACTGAAGAAAAGCAGAGGAGCTTTTTAAATGGGTAAAATACAAAGACTATAGAAGGCATGCCAATTAGTAAAGAAGAGAAAGAAGGCCTACATTAAAAATGTAGAACTTAAATTAGGGGCAGACCTATAAGATGAAAGCTGTAGGACTCTAAACCTATTTCTGTTGGCAATAGAAAGGGTAATGATTTATGTCATTTCTTACAAATGTTAAACATTTTTAAGTACAGGGAAAGGCTTCATGGATATTCATTTGGTACAAGTTTTCCCTCCTTAATTTTCATTCTGTAACATTATGGGGGATATATCATGCACAAAAACTAGAAACATTTAGAGGTCCATGGGTGTGAGACATAGGGAAATTGTAAGCACCTGTATTATTTATAAGGACATGCATACTAAGATTGATTTGAAGGCACCAGTGGGGAGGAAAGAAGTGGAAAAGAGTTGGACACAGTTAGTCTCCAAGGATACGTATTATTTGAACATCATTAGAGTCTCTCATGCCTGGGAAATCCCATGGACGGAGGAGCCTGGTAGGCTGCAGTCCACGGGGTCACGAAGAGTCGGACACACCTGAGTGACTTCACTTTCACTTTTCACTTTCATGCACTGGAGAAGGAAATGGCAACCCACTCCAGTGTTCTTGCTTGGAGAATCCCAGGGACAGGGGAGCCTGGTGGGCTGCCGTCTATGGGGTCGCACAGAGTTGGACACGACTGAAGCGACTTAGCAGCAGCAGCAGAGTCTCTCAGGAACCCTCCTTGAACAACAAATGTTCTCTTACTAATATTAAATTTTACATGTATATCCTATTCCTGATTAAAGTCCTTGATAGCAGGAATGATGTGTTTTGATTTTGTTGCTGTTACTTTTTGAAAATTTCCTTAGTGTCCAGCATAAAGTCAGTAAAGACTGGATAGAGTTCAAGAATCTGTACACATACAATGCAAGTTGCAGAGAAGGTGTACAGCTGCAGCCCAGGATTGAGAATCATTGCCAGAAGTGGCCCAGCTAAAACTCTTATCACTCAATAATTACTAAGAGCTTTCTGAAAGTGTACAGGGGTCCCATGTAAATCTTCTCAAAGTATACGGATTTCCTTTGTAAACTGGATGCATAGGGAAGCCAACAGATATATCTTGTTCTGCTCAGCACTCGTTTTATCATTACTACTATAATTAACAAGCAGTATTTATTGTGTACCTCCCATTTGCCAGGGAGTGGGGTTTTTTTTTTTTTTTTTTTTTTATTTTACC
>SJYT01072098.1:31231-140371 GCA_006410635.1 Cephalophus harveyi
TTTTTTTTTTTTTTTTTTTGGTAATTATACCAAGTGTTTGCAAAAAATTACAGAGAATTTTATCTTCCACATTAAAAACATTTAAGTTCAGAGGGCTCAATAACCTATCTAAGGGCATGCAGCAAGTGAATTCATTAGTTTAAGTGACTTTCCATCTCCTGTGAAACTGGATTAAAGTGAGGCATTTTTGTAGGCAAGGCTTAACCATGGATGCTAAGAAAGGCAAACCAGTTTCTAGCTACATACTTTCTTATTTTTATCACGTCTAAGCCAGCCAACCAAACACCAAAGGCACAATCCAAAAAAGAAACGATTGATTAGCTGGGCTTAAAAAACAAAACAAACTTCCACTTTATGAAAGACAGTCTGAAGAGAAGGAAAAGACAGTTCACAGATTGAGAGAAAATTTAGCAAAAGACAACTACTGATAAAAGATCGTTATCCAAAATACACAAAGAGCTCTAGAAACTCATCAATAACTTTTACTTGTTGAGTTATATTTTAGCCTGTGAAGTACTTCTATATCTTTACCGTTCATTTGTGTGTTTTTCCGTAAGTTGTAGTATACAGTGACATACGTACGATTCAACAAAGTCAGTACAGGTTGAGAAACTCTGGGATACCTGAGATCGGACGGTCTGAGAAGAGACAGGTAACCTAAGAGGTCCGTTCTTACCCCACCCAACGGTACGGGAGGAAGACCCCTAGAAGGGTTGAGTCCCTAGTTCGGGGGTAGAAAATACAGAGGACGTGACCGTCCGATCACAGTGAGCCCTTAGGGGTAGTAATCCCTTAATGATTAACGTCGTTACTCTATGGTCGTGTATAGGTAGATTTACTGGTTTTAGGTTTTGTGTTTGTGGTGGTTTTTGAGGACTCCTACGTCTGTTTATCCTTGAGAGAGTAACGACCACCCTTACTTTTTACCACGTCGGAGAAACCTTCCGTCAGATTGTCGAAAAATGTTTTGATTTGTGTGGTAATGGTGTACTAGGTCGTTAAGGTAAAGAACCATAAATGGGTTTTCTTGACTTTTGTCCAGATATCTTTTTAGACATGTTCTTACAACTATTGTCGACATAAGTATTAACTGTTTTGAATCTTCAACCACTTACCTATTTGACCATGTAAGTCTATTATCTTGTTAGATAATAAGTCTATTTAGAATATTATTAAACACTTAAATAAACTATCACACAAAGAAAATACATGAGTAAATTTAAATACATATTACTATTGAAAGAAGTTGGTATGAAAAGATTACATATTTTGTGATTCCAACTACATGACATTATGGAAAATAGAAAATTATAGAGACACTAAAAAGATAAGTGGTTACCAAGTATTAGAGAGGAGGGGATGATGAATAGACAGAACAGAGAAAAATTTTAGGGCACTGAAAACTATCCCATATGACACAACGGTGGTGGGGGGATACAAGTCATTCTTTATAGACTTGGGAAGGTCCACTGGAGAAGGGATAGGCTACCCACTCCAGTATTCTTGGGCTTCCCAGGTGGCTCAGCTGGTGAAGAATCTGCCTGCAATGCGGATTACCTGGGTTCGATCGCTGGGTTGGGAAGATCCCCTGGAGAAGGGAAAGGCTACCCACTCCAGTATTCTGGCCTGGAGAATTCCATGGACTGCATAGTCCATGGGGTCGCAAAGACTTAGACACAACTGAATGACTTTCACTCATTCACTCGTAGGGTGTACAACATGGAGAATGAACTTGACTATCAACCACGCACTGAGGATAACAATGATGTATCAATGTAGGTTCCTCAGTGATGACAATGAACCACTCTTGTGAGTTAATGCCCCAGTGAGAGGATTTGTACAGGTGTGGGGACAGGAAGGATTTGGGAAGCCTCTGCACTTTCTGCTGAACTTCCTGGGAACCTAAAACTGCTCTAAAACATAAAACCTATTAAATTAAAAAGAAGCAGTTAAAACATACAGGCTTAATCTAGGAATTTCTTCAGTTATTGCTTAATTGAATAAATTCAAATTAAAATATTTATACTGCTCCTCTCTGTACATTATGAATAGACTACAAAAGATTGAGAAGAGACAGAGAAAGGAAGAACAACGTTCATTTGCTCCATTTATATTGTTATTAATTTAAATAATGAGACTTTAAAAATTGTGTCTTGAGTGATCAGATGTATAAAATTTGCCAATAGTCCCTGAAAAGAATTGGGCTACTCATCTGCCTTGTAGATTACAAAATCCACAGGGACACATCAGACTGTTCTCAAACACATCCCTACGCTTCTCTGAGTGCCCCCAGACCCATCTGCCAAACAAATACTGTTTATTGCCTGAACACTGTTCTCAATGTTTGAGAATTCTGTTTTACTACCTTATTATTGCTTTGCAGTTGCCCAGTCGTGTCTGACTCTCTGTGACCCCATGGACTGCAGCACACCAGGCCTCCCTGTCCCTCACCATCTCCCGATTAAATTTACTAATTTAATCTTCCCCAGAAAGAATAACGAAAGCATAAATCACACGACATTAAATTATATGTGCAGGAAATGATGAAAACACAAATTATACAAACCTGGTAACAGTTATGTCAATTACAACCAGTACGGTTATCTTAACTTCAAAGGATAGTGACAAGGGTAATTAGTGATACACTGTCCCAACATATCATCAATCGTCCTATCTTCTCGAATGATCGGTCTTTGCTACTTTTTCCACGTTTACACTATGAGGTACAGGACGCTGCCTTGGCATTTGAGTTGTGAAGGTTTTTGTCACAAGTCTAATATTAAATTATGAAGGCACTGTGACAGCAGTATGATGTAAATGAATAATTCCCATTTTACAGAAAGACAAGTGAAGCACACACACACGCAGGATGGAGATGGTGTTAAAGCTGCAATAAGAAGTGAAGGATCACCGTATCTTGAAGTTTTACTCGGAGTTTATAATAACATTTTTAAGGTGTTCTTTTATCCACCTGAGACATCTCAAGATTGCCGCTAACACCACCACTGTGTTTTAGCCTAAGCAAGCCAACACTTATGCAAGTTCCTGATTGCTTTTGTAGACACAGTATGAGGGGAAGGAGCGAGGGAAACAGGGAGACAACAGCGAGTTCCTTTGAAAACAACATCTATTTAGTGATCATTCTGGAGTCCTGCAGGCGCCGTTATGTAGTCCCACGCACCGTGGTCACTGTCATACTGTTTGAGCCCTTTAGATCAATCAGCTCAAATTTCTGCTCCTAACACACTGAAATGTTTGGTTAAGCTGGCAAATTTGTGTGGGAAATATAACTGCCTAGCAGGAAGCTTTCTGTCTGCTTTAGTCAATGCTTTGAAAAAAATCCAGCCAGAACCATTTGTTCAGGCAGCTCTGAAAGTCAGTGCTACAAGGCATAAGCTATAGGTGCTGTCTTTAGTGTTATGTTTGATGGGCTCAGCAGGTAGAGAAAGACCTGTGCTCTGGAAGGTCCAAAGGACTCCACGGACAAATGAAACTGGCAGACAGAGGCTGGGCTCAGCGGGATGCACTTTGTGTATTATGTGTGAGAATTTGGGCCAGGTCAAAGAGGCAGCCAGCCCAGAGGAAGCAGTCAGGCGATGCTGGGAACGGAGGTACCTCTTCGGGCACTGCTCTAAGAGCAGCAAGGGATGGGGAGGGGGAAGGATGACCGACACCTTGCTCCTGTCTTTAAGGCTTGTTACCTAAGTGCTGAGGATGAATGTCCACCAGGACTTTGAAATACTTCTATAAATCACCCGTGTGTCTATTTCTGAGTTCATTTAAAATGTAACAAATATTTCATGAGCATGTCTCTTTGACAAGGAACATTGGATGCTATGGAGGGGATATAGAGCTAGAAATCTATTTGGGACCCCTTCACATATCAAGAGTAGAGAGGAGGATGGTGTAAGAAAGAGGTAGATATATAATGGTGTGGGATTTTTAAATAAGTGAATGACTTCTGAGTTGATTCAAAGGGATGATTAATGTATAAATGAGTAAACTGGTGCTGTCTATCAGAATGAAAGTAAGCTCAACAAAGGCTAATGCAATACAGAGTAAAAGGAATATTTGAGCTGAGTAGGAATTTTTTTTTAACACAGTAACATAAACAAAGGTTTAACTCTTGAGAGTCCCTTTGACTGCAGGAGATCAAATCAAACCAGTCGATCCAAAAGGAAATCAACCCTGAATAGCACTGGAAGGACTGTGGCTGAAGCTGAAGTTCCAATACTTTGGCCACCTGATGCAAAGAGCTGACTCACTGGAAAAGACCTTGATGCTAGGAAAAATTGAAGGCAAAAGGAGAAGTGGGTGGCAGAGGATCAAATGTTTAGATAGCACCACCAACTCAATGGACATGAATTTGAGCAAACTCTAGGAAGTGGAGGACAGAGGAGCCCAGTGTGTTGCAGTGCACGGGGTCACAAAGATTCGGACACAAGTTAGTGACCGAGCAACAATGGGCAACACAGCAACTTGCCTCTGTACAGACTTTTAAGCTCCTCATCACCTGAATATACACTATTTTATCTGGTTATTAAAACAGTGTTAGAATATAAGTAGGAGAAAAAAATATTCACCAATTTTACAACTGAAAATGAATTTCCTGATGTATTTTAAGGTCATGGTAGGAAACTCTATCTTAAACTTGGATTTTCTCCCTCCAGGTACAACATGGGATTTTTCCTGATCATGTAGTCTCTAGCGAAGATGTGAGAAACACTTTAGGGTGTTTGTCCCTGGCAAATGGGAACTGAACTTAATTAGAGCAAATGAATTTACATTTCATTTTGGATATTGCTAGACTGTTTGAAATATTTTAGTGATAAGATATTCTTTTTCTAATTAAAACTAATTAAGAAGAGTATCAAGAAAAAACAAAACATAAAACAAGGAAATTAAGGATACAGACAATTTAAGATAATGAGAAAGGCAAAGGGTACATCCAACCCAGAATATAAAAAGACAACATTATATGAACAGTATGTCTGTTTCAGGGATAAAGGGGAAAAATAGCTTGATCATAGCATATAGATTTTATCTACTCCAGGAATGGATCACCTTCAATGCAGGATCAAATAAACTTCCCCCAAATAATATTTATCCATAACTACAGACTAGGTATATGAGAATAGGCATATCCTCATGGAAAATTCTAACCCATAACATGTGAAGTAGTTGAGCATACTTGAACAATTCAGTGAAAAATTCCACACTTGAATATCTTCTCTTTATCATGGGAATGAGCATCTGCACCTATCTGCCTCATTATTAGTAATAACACAAATCAAAATGGCATTTTATAATTTAAACAATCCTACAACATTGAACATAATACTACTGAAGATGCAGCTATATATTTGGAAAGCAATAAAACATTTTAATATGTTCAGAATTCTTTGTTATCTTCCACTTGAAATGATACCTAGCTTAAATATCTTCTCTTTATCATGGGAATGAGCATCTGTACCTATCTGCCTCATTATTAGTAATAACACAAATCAAAATGGCATTTTATAATTTAAACAATGCTACAACATTGAACATAATACTACTGAAGATGCAGCTATATATTTGGAAAACAATAAAACATTTTAATATGTTCAGAATTCTTTGTTATCTTCCACTTGAAATGATACCTTTCTGTTAGGAGGCTACAAACTGCTGCACAAATATTAATTTATTTAATGAGAAGGAAATGGCAATCCACTCCAGTGTTCTTGCCTGGAAAATCCCAGGGACGGGGGAGACTGGTAGGCTGTCATCTCTGGGGTCGCAAAGAGTCGGACACGACTGAAGTGACTTAGCAGCAGTAGCAATGAGCAAATATGCCCTATGGAGGCAGGTGAGAACAACAGAACATCCTGGGCTAGAAGTCAGGAAACAGAGACCCTCATTTTAGTGAAAGACCCGCCCACTGTGATTGAGGGCCAAGTACCCACTCCCTCCAAGCTTATGTACGATCAGTCACAGCAATATTCTAGTGTCTTCTAGCTTACTGCAATGCGAGCAGAAGCAACAAGCAAGGCAATACTTTGTAATAAAAATCTGAAGATTTAGAGAACATCTGGTTCTCCATTTCAAGGCAGCCATAGCTGTGGAGGTCCATTCGAGGTCTTCATCTGCCAATATCCATAAAGTGTGAAGGAAGGGCTTAAGCAGCTGATGGCAAACCTTCCAGTCTTTATGAGTTAAGTGACATGGCCACACAATTTGTCTTAAGTATCTTTGGGTGTGAGTTACATAAGCCGCCTATTTCTTACATGAAAGGAGCTTGTTTAGAGCCTTCTGAACCAAATTGTGTTTGGGTGTCGGATAGCTGATACTCAGGTGGTATAACATGGTGATGGTTTTCAAAGAGTTGACTTATTAGAAAGAAAGATCAGTCAACTGAAGTGCATGACATGAGTCAAGACAGCAAATAGACCACCTTCAAGCTAATGCAGACACAGCCAGATAGAGTGACTCCAGAAATGAGCATTCTTGTTTTCAGGAAAAAGACAGTATGAGACAACCAAATGAAATTTGAGGATATGTTGCTAAGGGAAATAAGTCAGTCACAGAGACACAAACATTGCAATGATTCCACTTATTTAAGGAATGAGAGATTGGAACAGTGTTTGGTAGAGGCTGGAGGGAGGTGGAAATAGGGAGTTAATAATTGATGGGCAGGAAGTTTCAGCTAAGCAAGATGGATAAGCTCCAGAGATCTGCTATAAAGCACTTCACCTAAAGTCAATAGTGATGTACTGTACACTTAAAATTTTGTTAAGAAGGTACTCGTGCTAAGTATTTAGACCACAGCAATTTTTTTTTAAATAGTATAAAGAGAGTAGGAAATTCAAGTTCTTGTGAAATTTCCCTTAAAACTTGTATTCAAGGGGATAACCTGATGGAATAGGATGGCGAGGTAAGAAATACAAAAATACTTACGGAGGGAAACAGAAAAGGACCATGTGAATTAGCATGAAGATAGCACTAGCCTCTAACAATATAGAGTGAGATGGAAAATATAAGCTTTTCAAGGGCAGAAGCCCCAGTATCTAGCAATGTGTCTGTAGAAGTAGATCCTTAAGAAACATTTGTCAAACTGATGAAATGTCCCTAACTATTAGTGATGGGGATTTGAACATTTAGTTCTTGTTTTTATGATGAAAATAATCCCCAAATTGAGACTCAGGAGACAGGAAAAGTAGTTTGAAAAAGAAATGGTAGATATGCCTGTATTTCCCCACCCCCCGCCCCAAAGTTCTCAAATCACTAGTGTTTTGGAATAAGAAAGACAAGATCTATTACTGCCAGTGACTTAGTATCTTAGTATCTTGCCTCCTTAACACATTCATTATTCCTGTCTGCCCTGCAGGGAGGTCAGTAAACCTTGGACTTCACTGAAGTCTACTCTGAAAGCAAAAGAAAAGTAGCCAACTCATTACCACATGACCTCAACTCACGTGAATTTCAGAGGCAAGTCTCAGGATTATTTTCAGAAGCTATCAGCTGTTACTGTTCCTTATGTTGCGTTCATTCTAAGAAGCAATAAATTTGTGGGAGGGGAATGGAAAAACAGAACAAACACATAAAAGGAAACTTGTTAATGAGGAATGCTATCCTGACAATTCTATTTGTTCTTCATCAGAACCCTCCAAATCAGCGGTCCCCAACCCCTAGGTTGGGGCTTGCCCAGTGACTCAGTGGTAAAGAATCCGGCTGTAATGGAGGAGATTCCAGGGTCAGGATGATCCCCTGGAGGAGGACATGGCAACCCACCCCGGTGTTCTTGCCTGGAGAATCCCATGGACAGAGGAAGCCCGGAGGGCTACAGTCCATGGGGTTGCAAAGAGTCGGACACGACTGAAGCAACTGAGAACCCACACACACAAGCCCCAGGCCACTGACCATAGCTGTATGTGGGCTCTTGGGAACAGGGCTGCACAGCAGGAGGCGAGTGGTGGGCTAGGGAGCAAGGCTTCATTTGCCTTTTCAGACACTCCCCAATGCGCGCATTACTGCCTGAGCTCCGGCTCCTGTGGGATCAGCAGCGCCAAAACAAACGTAGTGTGCTCGAATCATCTCGAAACCATTCCTTCACTGTCCATGGAAAAACTGTCTTCCACAAAACCAGTCCCTGGTGCCAAAAATGTTGGGGACTGCTGCTCTAAATCACATTTTCAGCTGGTTCTGTCCCTAAGGAGGGAGATAGAGAGGAGCCTTTTCCCACTTTTGAGAAATGCCCTTGACTTCTCTCTTACCAAGAGTTTCAGTTTTTTTTGCTTTTTGGCTGAGTCTTGAAAAGCTTCAAAGTCAAGAACTCTTCTAGCTTGTGTGAGATGCAAGAAATATTTTAGTGATAAGATATTCTTTTTCTAATTAAAACTAATTAAGAAGAGTATCAAGAAAAAACAAAACATAAAACAAGGAAATTAAGGATACAGACAATTTAAGATAATGAAAAAGGCAAAGGGTACATCCAACCCAGCATATAAAAAGACAACATTATATGAACAGTACGTCTGTTTCAGGGATAAAGGGGAAAAATAGCTTGATCATAACATATAGATTTTATCTACTCCAGGAATGGATCACCTTCAATGCAGGATCAAATAAACTTCCCCCAAATAATGTTTATCCATAACTACAGACTAGGTATATCAGAATAGGCATATCCTCATGGAAAATTCTAACCCATAACATGTGAAGTAGTTGAGCATACTTGAACAATTCAGTGAAAAATTCCACACTTGAATATCTTCTCTTTATCATGGGAATGAGCATCTGCACCTATCTGCCTCATTATTAGTAATAACACAAATCAAAATGGCATTTTATAATTTAAACAATCCTACAACATTGAACATAATACTACTGAAGATGCAGCTATATATTTGGAAAGCAATAAAACATTTTTATATATTCAGAATTCTTTGTTATCTTCCACTTGAAATGATACCTTTCTGTTAGAAGGCTACAAACTGCTGCACAAATATTAATTTATTTAATGAGAAGGAAATGGCAATCCACTCCAGTGTTCTTGCCTGGAGAATCCCAGGGACGGGGGAGACTGGTAGGCTGTCATCTCTGGGGTCGCAAAGAGTCGGACACGACTGAAGTGACTTAGCAGCAGTAGCAATGAGCGAATATGCCCTATGGAGGCAGGTGAGAACAACAGAACATCCTGGGCTAGAAGTCAGGAAACAGAGACCCTCATTTTAGTGAGAGACCTGCCCACTGTGATTGAGGGCCAAGTACCCACCCCCTCCAAGCTTATGTACTATCAGTCACAGCAATACTCTAGTGTCTTCTAGCTTACTGCAATGTGAGCAGAAGCAACAAGCAAGGCAATACTTTGTAATAAAAATCTGAAGATTTAGAGAACATCTGGTTCTCCATTTCAAGGCAGCCATAGCTGTGGAGGTCCATTCGAGGTCTTCATCTGCCAATATCCATAAAGTGTGAAGGAAGGGCTTAAGCAGCTGATGGCAAACCTTCCAGTCTTCATGAGTTAAGTGACATGGCCACACAATTTGTCTTAAGTATCTTTGGGTGTGAGTTACATAAGCCGCCTATTTCTTACATGAAAGGAGCTTGTTTAGAGCCTTCTGAACCAAATTGTGTTTGGGTGTCGGATAGCTGATACTCAGGTGGTATAACATGGTGATGGTTTTCAAAGAGTTGACTTATTAGAAAGAAAGATCAGTCAACTGAAGTGCATGACATGAGTCAAGACAGCAAATAGACCACCTTCAAGCTAATGCAGACACAGCCAGATAGAGTGACTCCAGAAATGAGCATTCTTGTTTCCAGTAAAAAGACAGTATGAGACAACCAAATGAAATTTGAGGATACGTTGCTAAGGGAGATAAGTCAGTCACAGAGACACAAACATTGCAATGATTCCACTTATTTAAGGAATGAGAGATTGGAACAGTGTTTGGTAGAGGCTATAAGTGACATGGCCACACAATTTGTCTTAAGTATCTTTGGGTGTGAGTTACATAAGCCGCCTATTTCTTACATGAAAGGAGCTTGTTTAGAGCCTTCTGAACCAAATTGTGTTTGGGTGTCGGATAGCTGACACTCAGGTGGTATAACCTGATGATGGTTTTCAAAGAGTTGACTTATTAGAAGGAAAGATCAGTCAACTGAGGTGCATGACATGAGTCAAGACAGCAAATAGACCACCTTCAAGCTAATGCAGACACAGCCAGATAGAGTGACTCCAGAAATGAGCATTCTTGTTTCCAGTAAAAAGACAGTATGAGACAACCAAATGAAATTTGAGGATACGTTGCTAAGGGAGATAAGTCAGTCACAGAGACACAAACATTGCAATGATTCCACTTATTTAAGGAATGAGAGATTGGAACAGTGTTTGGTAGAGGCTAGAGGGAGGTGGAAATAGGGAGCTAATAATTGATGGGCAGGAAGTTTCAGCTAAGCAAGATGGATAAGCTCCAGAGATCTGCTATAAAGCACTGCACCTAAAGTCAACAGTGATGTACTGTACACTTAAAATTTTGTTAAGAAGGTACTCGTGCTAAGTATTTAGACCACAGCAATTTTTTTTAAAATAGTATAAAGAGAGTAGGAAATTCAAGTTCTTGTGAAATTTCCCTTAAAACTTGTATTCAAGGGGATAACCTGATGGAATAGGATGGACGAGGTAAGAAATACAAAAATACTTATGGAGGGAAACAGAAAAAGACCATGTGAATTAGCATGAAGATAGCATTAGCCTCTAACAATATAGAGTGAGATGGAAAATGTAAGCTTTTCAAGGGCAGAAGCCCCAGTATCTAGCAATGTATCTGTAGAAGTAGATCCTTAAGAAACATTTATCAAACTGATGAAATGTCCCTGACTATTAGTGATGGGGATTTGAACATTTAGTTCTTGTTTTTATGATGAAAATAATCCCCAAATTGAGACTCAGGAGACAGGAAAAGTAGTTTGAAAAAGAAATGGTAGATATGCCTGTATCCGCGCCCCACCCCCCCAAAGTTCTCAAATCACTAGTGTTTTGGAATAAGAAAGACAAGATCTATTACTGCCAGTGACTTAGTATCTTAGTATCTTGCCTCCTTAACACATTCATTATTCCTGTCTGCCCTGCAGGGAGGTCAGTAAACCTTGGACTTCACTGAAGTCTACTCTGAAAGCAAAAGAAAAGTAGCCAACTCATTACCACATGACTTCAGCTCACGTGAATTTCAGAGGCAAGTCTCAGGATTATTTTCAGAAGCTATCAGTTGTTACTATTCCTTATGGTGCGTTCATTCTAAGAAGCAATAAATTTGTGGGAGGGGAATGGAAAAACAGAACAAACACATAAAAGAAAACTAATTAATGAGGAATGCTATCCTGACAATTCTATTTGTTCTTCATCAGAACCCTCCAGATCAGGGGTTCCCAACCCCTAGGTTGGGGCTTGCCCAGTGACTCAGTGGTAAAGAATCCGGCTGTAATGGAGGAGACTCCAGGTTCTCAATCCCTGGGTCGGGATGATCCCCTGGAGGAGGACATGGCAACCCACCCTGGCAACCCATCCTGGAGAATCCCATGGACAGAGGAAGCCCGGAGGGCTACAGTCCATGGGGTTGCAAAGAGTCGGACACGACTGAAGCGACTGAGAACCCACACACACAAGCCCCAGGCCACTGACCGTAGCTGTATGTGGGCTCTCGGGAACAGGGCTGCACAGCAGGAGGTGAGCGGTGGGCTAGGGAGCAAGGCTTCATCTGCATTTTCAGACACTCCCCAATGCGCATTACTGCCTGAGCTCCGGCTCCTGTGGGATCAGCAGTGCCAAAACAAATGTAGTGTGCTTGAATCATCTTGAAACCATTCCTGCACTGTCCATGGAAAAACTGTCTTCCACAAAACCAGTCCCTGGTGCCAAAAATGTTGGGGACTGCTGCTCTAAATCACATTTTCAGCTGGTTCTGTCCCTAAGGAGGGAGATAGAGAGGAGTCTTTTCCCACTTTTGAGAAATGCCCTTGACTTCTCTCTTAGCAAGAGTTTCGTATTTTTTTGCTTTTTGTCTGAGTCTTGAAAAGCTTCAAAGTCAAGAACTCTTCTAGCTTGTGTGAGATGCAGCATGCAGATCTTTACAGCAGCCCCAGCCTCTCAAGCTGCTCACAGTATTTCAGCACTGACGTGAGGCGAGAGTTATCCCATTCTCAGCTTCTGGCTGAAGTCTCACAACAAAGATAAGACTTACACAGGGCAGGAAATATTAATAACATTGCCCTACAGATGTAAGGGGATTCCCTGGTGGCTCAGACAGTAAAGCATCTGTCTGCAGTGTGGGAGACCCAGGTTCAATACCTGGGTTGGGAAGATCCCCTGGAGAAGGAAATGGTAACCACTCCAGTACTCTTGCCTGTAGAATTCCATGGACGGAGGAGCCTGGTACAATCTATGGGGTTGCAAAGAGTCGGACACGACTGAGTGACATCATTTTCACTTTACACAGATGTAAGAGACAGGTCTTGGCAAGGGCCACATCTGGGATAAAACCTTGACATCTGTGACTATTGATCCAAAGGTTTCCCTGCTGTATCACAGTGGAGGCATGGCATAGCGTGAGCCTGATTTACATAATTGTTGAGAGCATGACATCTGGAGGAAAATCCATCTGGATCTGAGTCTTGATTCAACTATGTCCTAGCTGTGTGACCAAGGCAATTTACTTAAGTTCTCAGAGCCTTGGTTTTCACATTTGAAATAGGGGTACAATGATGATACATCACATACTGTGAAGATTAAACAAGGTGTGTGTGTGTGCACGTGAGTGTGTACACACACACACTCAGTTAAGTCCAACTCTTTGGAAGCCCATGGACTACAGCCCACCAGGCTCTTCTGTCCATGGAGTTTTTCAAGCAAGAGTACTGGAGTGGTTGCTATTTCCTATTCCAGGGGATCTGCCTGACCCAAAGATCGAACCCATATCTTTTATGTCTCCTCATTAGCAGGCAGATTCTTTACCACTGAACCACCCGAGAAGCCCTCATTAAAGGAGATATGTTACTGCTAAGCCTAAGATCTGGTCTAACCTAGCCGTCAGTGGATGAGGGTTCACTCTGGGTGTGCTAACAAGAGGGGAAGTTGCTCGGGAGCTGCAAGAGAGTCACAAGCCTGGAAGCAGCAGGAGAGAGGGCTGACCCAGGGGGTTCACATGCGGGGGATGAAAGAACATAAGCCTGAATCCAGACTCGGACGGCTACTAGCTATGAATGCAAGCCGTTTAATCTTCTCTGTCTCAGTCCTCTAATTCATAAAGTAGGGATCAGATGCATACTTTACTGAATTGTAGTAAACAGAAGCGTAAGTTCATGTGAAATACTCGTGTGGTGTCTGCTGTACAAGAAGGCACTAAATAAGTGATAACTCTGATCTTCTAGTATCACTCATAATTGTAGAAGCCCCTTTCCCAATCCAGTCTATGACCTGAATATTCAGAATAAATGACTCATACACACACACACACTCACCATGATAGAGGAACTAGTGGGTAAGGAACTAACCTAAGACTTCTTTAAATATAATGGTTTTGGAGAAAGAGGAGGACCAGGAGGGATCTAGAGAGTTTTATCAGGTTAGTTTGCACCACAATAAAAGTCATAATAGCGCACAAAATAACAGTGCAACCAAATATTCTATATTTATCCTGACTCAATAATAATGTTGTATTAATCTTAATATTCTTTTTGTAATCTCCATCTTTTAAAGACTTTTGTGCTGATAATATTATTTTACTTTATTTAGCTAGAATACCTACAGAGATGTGCTTTTGCTCTTGCTCTTTAGCAATAATTAAAATAAAACAGATGTCTTTCTACCTGTAAGAGACTGGAGTTGTTGACTCTTCTGTTACAGGTCTTCCCTTCATCAGGGTCTCCTAAATATGTCACAGCTACCTTCTTAAAAACAGAACTACAGGGCACTTTTCATTTGAAATTCAGTAGGCATCCTTTATGCATTCTTGAACACGCAACTTCAGCCGGAGGGTTGTTCCTAACTGGCCAGGCAGTTTGGAAACTTGGAACCTGGGACCTTGGCAGCCAGATGGAACGTGACTCTCGGCTCTGGCAGCATGCATGGATGGCTACTTCCATCAGATGTATTCCCCACGATCCTCGTAAGCAGGCCTGAGCCGCATTCCTAACTTCCAGGTCGAAAAGTAATAAAACATTTGAAGACTAATATAATAAGGTGATCATTTTTCATTTGCCTCTCTCACACATGTTACGTACTTGTGGTCAAACCGCCACTTAACAAGATCAGTTACACTCTGATAAACTTCCTCTAGAAATCCTTAAGTGGACCAGAATATACTGCTGTCCTAGGTCTCCTATTAGCCCTCCTTACTTCCAACTACAGGGAATTTTTGGTTATTTATATCACTGCAGTCTGATGCCAAGGTGCTCTTGCATAGACAACCAAATTCAGGATTTGGAGAGTATCCAGTATAAGGAGTCAACCAAAACAATCACCCCTCAATATCCAAGAGGGACTGGTTCCAGGACCTCCCCCTCCCTTTGTGGATACAGAAATAGGGCAACAATCAAGTCCTATATATACAATGGTGTAGTATTTGCATACAAGCTATACATCCCCCTATATACTTTAGATAATCTCTAGATTACTTATAATATGGAATACAATGCAAATGCTATGCAAAAAGTTGCCTTGTGATATTCAAGTATTGCTTTTTGGAACTTTGTGTTTATTTTTTGGCCACACCATATTTGGGATCTTAGTTCCCCAATGGATCAAATCCACTTCCTCCTGCATTGGAAGTGCAGTCTTAACTGGACTGCCAAGAAGTCCCAAGAAACTTTCTGAATTTTTTAAAAATATTTTCATTCTGTGGTTGGTTCAATCTGCAGATGCAGAATTTGCAGATATGATTCCAATGGATATGGAGGGCTGATGATATAAATATGTGGACATTTTGCGTTATTCAAGAGCAAAGCATGTCTTTCTACTTAACTGACATAAAAACGTCCCCTGTGGAATGCCTTATTTAACATAATTTTGTTTTTACAAAATAAAGATATTTTATGTTAAAAGGTACTTTCCCTCAATCCTCTTCTTCTGGAGATACCTCAAATTTTATATAAGTAAAACTCCTGGAGGCCTGAATTCCTAGTATGTTTCAATGTATATATACCTAGGCCAACGCAGAGTCAAGACAAGCAGAACCAGTCAGATAACTGCTGTTAACCAGAGTGTTCTTAATGGGACCAAGAGTGGCAATTAGACGCAACAAGACCAGGATTAAGGTGAGGCAAGTGTGATGCTTCTAGCAAAATCATGACCAGACTAGGCTTATCAAATAGATTTATATTTTGTTCATCAAGGTTTTTATTTTGATTTTTAAAATATAGCTTTTAAATATTATTCATCTTGATTACTGAGTTTGGGGGCATTCCCCTAAGTGTCACACTGGAGGCAAGAGCCACATTCTGGCCCTGGATTGGATTACTGGCACTAATTTTTCACACACCCATATCAATATATTTCTGGTATGTTTTCAAGGTGAGCGGGGAAGTAAAGGGAAGTGAGTTTTTAAAAATATAACAAATTTAATGTTGTATTAATAGTCATTTATCTCAAGCATTACTCATATAAATCTTAGAAAGGTTTATTTTAATTTGGGTCAAAATCTAAGTTCATGTTTTCGAACAAAACAATAGCACCAACAATGGAAGATTTGGGGGAGACTAGGAGAATAAATGTCAGATTTAGCAGGACTGTAATAGTGACCTTCATTTATAAATAGTACAACATAGTAACATGATATTTCGTGGCTCCGTGGTTAAAAAAAAAAAAAAAGCCTGCCAATACAAGAGATACCCTGGGTTGGGAAGATCCCCTGGAGAAAGAAATGGCAAGCCACTCCAGTATTCTTGCCTGGGAAATTCCATGGACAGAAGGAATCTGGCAGGCTACAGTCCATGGGGTCGCAAAAGAGGAACTGGACACGATTTACTGACTAAACAACACTGTTCATTTATCTAGCATTTTGTAGACATTCGGTATTCTAGAAACACACATATTTTTGATAGCTTAGTGGTTATCAATTCAAATGCCCCCAAGAGAGTCGATAAGAAGTGATCTATCACGTCATTAACCTGCCTTCTTAAACAAGCTAGACTAAAACAGGCAGACAATGAAGTAAAGCCCTGGATCCTTCAAGTTTCTCACCACGGCTATCACATTAAGCTGTAATACAGTGATGCCATCTGTGGCTACGGTTGGAGATGGAGCTATTGATCCACGTACAGAATGGCCCCTGATCTCCTCTACAGTCCGCTGCTTCTCCTGCATTAGAAATCCCCGAGGGAACACAGGTGGTTGGGCCCCTTCCTCTGCCGTGTCTTTTGCAGTAGGTATGGGGTGGAGAACAATTTTGCATTTCTAACATATTCCCAGATGATGTTGCTGCTGGTAGAAATCACACTATAAGCACCTTTGCTATATTTTAAAAATCTTTCTTCTTTGAATAGATTTCTTAACTCCCTCTCCTTTACCTATCACTTATCAGTGCTTTCCATGGGCTCTTGCTTGTAAAACTCTTTCAGAAAAACTGGGTCTTTTTGCCTTGCTTCTTCAAAGACTGTGACTCTGGGCTTCAGACTACTGGCTGCAATAAGATGGCCAGTTTCCATGCAGAACTAAAGGGTTGGAATTCCTGGTCTTCAGTGATTTTGCCTTTAACTTTTGGATTTAACAACTCATTGACTAGAGATGTATTTATACAACTTTTGTTACTCAAATGTTATTGACCCAGTGTCTCAATATTCACTTATGTAACAAATTGTCAGCCACAGGTGTTACTTTCTGCCAAAATCCCCCAGTCCTGTGTTAAGAAAACTTGGACCTAGAGGTGTCATTTCCTAACTCTAACACTCTTAGTTTCTTTACCAGGCTCTCACCTTGAGGAGGCAAATCTGGTTCTTCCATCATCCACATTCCCAAGGAAGCAGCTCTGCTTCCACTAATTTTATACTCCTTGTATAAAGTGAGATAGAGAAATGTTATTCACCAAAATAACATCTTTATTATTATTTAAAACCCAAGTTTATTGCCAAACGTTGATATTCTCATTAGCCATCACTTCCAAGTCCTATTAAATACTACAGTAATAACACAGGGAAAATCTCCCTCGCTTTTTTCTGAATGTTAAAAATATGCGATACATAGATGGGATCTTTGCTTAGAGAATTTAAGTTTTAACCATCACTATATACACCATCCCTGTAAATTATACATAAAATGCTTCCACATATCAATTAAAAACACATAGAAGATGTGGTGTATATATATATGCATGCATGTGTGCTAAGCTGCCTCGGTTCTGCCCGACTCTTTGTGAGTCCATGGACTGTAACCCACCAGGCTCCTCTGTCCATGGGATTCTGTAGGCAAGAATACTGGAGTGGGTTGCCATGCCCTCCTCCAGGGGATCTTCTCCACCCAGGGATCAAATCTGCATCTCTTATGTCTCCTGAAGGAGCAAGTGGGTTCTTTACCACTAGAGCCACCTGCTACTTCAGAGAATACTTTAATTTGTGGCAAAAATTATACCAAGTATTTTAAATTCACTATTTAAGTCTTCATGCAAATTCTTGATAATAGCCAGTAAACAGCATCAATATTCAAACACAGAATCTGTTTTCTCAAATATCTCACGACAATAATTTAAACTGTGTGTGATAATAAATGACTAAGTGAAACTCTCCTTAGAAAAGACAAATTATTTCAAATTGGGTAGATATGAACAAACACAGGCTACCCTTTGCTGCTGCTGCTGCTGTTGCTAAGTCAGTTCAGTTGTGTCCAACCCCATAGACGGCAGCCCACCAGGCTCCCCCATCCCTGGGATTCTCCAGGCAAGAACACTGGAGTGGGTTGCCATTTCCTCATCCAATACATGAAAGTGAAAAGTGAAAGTGAAGTCACTCGGTCGTGTCCGACTCTTAGCGACCCCATGGACTGGAGCCTACCAGGCTCTTCCGTCCATGGGAGCCTGTATGTTCTATTAAAAGATATACCACATAAAGACATAAACAGTCTTTACATACTAAACATCATAGTGTTAAAACATAAAAGAAAAGACATTATAAATAAAATGTGCTTATAGAAATAATGCAGAATTAGAAAACTACTTAATTTCATGAGTATAATAAACTTGAATACTAAAACCAGATTAAAAAATAAAACAAAAAGTGTTCATAGTCTAGCTCATTTTGAACTATACAGTCAAAACCTTACATTCTGGTAAATGTGGATTCACAGACTTAGTATTTTTCATGGTATTATGATTAAAAATGCTCATTAAATCAACAACCTAAAGGAGAACAGTGTCAGGAGTCAGAAAGCTTCAGAAATTTGGCCCTTTCTTTGCCTCTGAATAGCTATATGATCCTGAGCTATATCATCATATACACTTTGTGTTTCTGTGCCCTATAAAATGGCTAACACCTGCCCTATCAATTTTAAACACATGACTGGAGGTTTAAGAACAAAATGCAATGATTTGGAGGCCCTCTGAAAGACAAAGGTATATGTACATATATTTGTACCTGTCTCTTATACACATCTAGATGTGTATAAGAGACAGTGTATATATACATATATGATAAAGACTAATTAAAACTATAATGTTAAATCAGCCATTAATTACTAAAGTCTGATTTTCATGAGAATGCATAAATTTTAATGTATCTCCAAATAATGTCTTCCTTAAATGTTAAGGAAACCATTTTAAATATTTTCTAAAATCAAATTGTTATTTATATTACTTATTATCTTTCTAATTTATGAACTCACTTGTGGGGAACAACATCAACAAATTTACCACCAGGTATAAAAAGAAATCTAACATTTTGTCTTTTCTTTTTTCATCCTAAAGTTACCTTCAAGCTTCAAGAATATTCTCCAAGGTATAGTATTCTTGAATTTGTTGAATGACCAAGCTCCACTTACTAATATCCTTCATGGACATGAATTTGATTGTGTCCCTTTTCACCCATCATTTTTCTGAACTGAAAAATTCTCATCTGGTCTTACTATTTTATTCCTTTGATCAGTTCTGTTAAGCTTTCAGGCTTCTCTGTTTCATGGCCTTGATGGAATATACTCAATAGAACCATGATCTCTACTCCAAGTTCAGAAACATTATTCGTTCTGTTCAAAGATTTAACAAAATTATATAATCCTGTTTTTTTTTTTTATCAATTTTTTTCAGTGCTATCTCTGGCATCATGGTCGATCTTTCGAGCTGCCACACTACACCAGATTATCTTCAAGAAATAGTTGACACAGATTCAGATATCAAGTTTTTCCCTGGACAAAAGTAATACAGGAGAGTAATTCATATTACCAGCATAGTTTGGATTACATTTCTCCAGACATATTGTGCTATACTTGCCGCCGCTGAAATGTATCCTCTGTTATTGTGCCTATTACAAAGTGTTCTTGCAAGATACATCCATCTCACTGGAACAGTTTCAGAGTCATCTGTAAGCTTTCAGATCTGTCTCAGGGCAGCCATCATGGCCCATCCTCATCCCGAGGCCCACATCCTTCCAGTAGATGTAACTGGAGCCATGGGAGCCTTGTTCTGTTTTTGCTTTTTTTAATTCTACTTTTGGCTTAGTCCAATCTCATGCTCCCTTGCTAATCCTGTGTATCACAGGGAAATTTTAACAACTTGAGCAAGGGCTGCAGGTGACAGCGATTAAGCCCATTTGGACAGTGTCTAAGCCTACTTGACTCCCTACCTCCTGCCACCCCATTCTCTACCTTGACTGTTCCTCCTTATATCCAAGCCCCTCCCCTCCCTTATCCTTCAGCCTTGACAACAGGTCTGTGTCTTTGCACATGGCCTGCTAACCTCACTTTCGGCTGTTGGTTTTGGTTTTTGAATGAATGTCTTGTCTTACTCTTGTTAATTTCACTTTTCTTTTGCTACCTCCCAGATAGGTCTTTTTCTTAAAGAAGTGGTTACGAATTCTCTAGGAAGCCTTATTGAGATGCAATTTCTTGCATCCAGCTCCAGGGTTTCTGATTCAGTAGGCAAGGGCAGCAAATTTGCATTTCTAACAGGCTTACAAGTGCTGCTGTGGAATTTTCTGGTGGCTCAGATGGTAAAGCATCTGCCTACAATGCAGGAGACCTGGGCTCAATCCCTGATCCCTGGGTCAGGAAGGTCCCCTGGAGAAGGAAATGGCAACCTATTCCAGTACTCTTGCCTGGAAAATCCCATGGATGGAGGAGCCTGGTGGGCTATAGTCTGTGGGGTCGCAAAGAGTCGGACACGATGAACGACTTCATTTTCACTTTCACAAGTGATTCCGGTGCTGCTGGCCTGGAGATCAAACCCTGAGAATTATACAACATCTAGGATTTCGGGGGGGTTGTGTTTGTTTACCAGAAGCCTGCCTTTATGATCCACCTGTCTGACTGACTCCTTTGGGTTGTCTTGATGGATTTTCTCTATCTAAGGGCCCTATTCCTTTCTCTGACCACTTTCTGAGAAAGACAGTACCAATTCTAATTCTGCTTCCTAAAATGATGATGGTGGTCATGGTGATGATGGTGATGACATGGGGAATGATGATGAGTCTCAATTTCCTCATCTCTAAAGTGGAGATAAAAATGGAAATAAGAAGACTACCTCCCTTAGAGATTTTGGATCTATTACATGAGAAAACGGCACTTTGTACAATGCCTGGCAAATAATGTGTGCCCAATAAATGTGAGTTATGAAAACATCGATGCAGATGGTGATGGCAAAATATCACTCATTCAACCCAATGATGATTGATTGATCAGTTTCTGGGGATACATAACAATGAAAGAAATAGATAAGGACTCTACTCTTATGAAGGCAGAATGAGGACAGAGATAATAACAGATCGCAGTAAGTACTACAAAGGGAAAAAAACAGGATGGTGGAGCAAAGTAACGGAAAGAGGCTGCTGTAGTCAGAGTGGACAAGGAGGGCAAGCCCCATAAGAGGGTGACATTTGTGACATGATCTGGGCAAGCAGCAGTCACTCAAAGAGCTGAGGGAAGATAACTCCAGACACTGGAAAGTGAAAGTCACTCAGTCGTGTCCGACTCTTTGCGACCCCGGGGACTGGTCCATGGAATTCTCCAGGCCAGGATAATGGAGTGGGTGGCCTTTCCCTTCTCCCGCGGATCTTCCCGACCCAGGGATCGAACCCAGGTCTCCCTCACTGCAGGCGAATTCTTTACCAGCTGAGCCACAAGGGAACTGGAAGCTGCCCCCAAATGCTTGAGACTGAAAATTGGTTTGTTCAAGGAACAGACAGGAAGCCAGGATGGGAGGCTCAGGAAGAAAGGTAAGATGTGATGAAGTTAGAAAATGTAACACAAGCTAAATCCCACAGCTGTCAGTAAGATGTGGTAAGGAGTTTTTAGTTTAGTAAAGAAAAAAGGAAAAAAAAAATTGAAGGGCCTTAAGAGTTTCAATTTCTAAGGAGGGACGTAATGTATTCTGATTAACCTGTTAACAATATTGTTCTGGGTGAGAATGGAATACAGTGATATATCTCATTGATGGAGAGACAGGATATTATAGGTCTGTTCCAGGTAACAGGTGAGAGTTGTTGGATTTATTTAGAGTGAGGAAAGTCAAGATGGAGAAAAGCACATAGATCTGAAATACATTCTGAAGGTTGAACTATCATAGATTTAATGTAAGTAGGATATAAGAAAAAGAGTGCCCAAAACTCATGACTGGGTTTAATGTATTACAACACTGAGAACATATTCATTAAACCAAATTCTATTTACTTATTTTGAAAGTTTTCATGTGTATAATATATGTGAATGATAAAGATTCCTTATTATCCAAAGCTAACTTAATTGAGAATATTTATTTTCTAGGTGATTTTCATTTAATAATTTACAATGCTGACATTTTGCACAGTCTTTGGTAAATAGTAAATAATGGTAGAACACTTCTTAAGTGCCTGTAAGAAAGTCTATAATACTTCTAGCACAGATTATTTCTTAAAATCATAATAGCTAATATTTATTTAATGCTTCACATGTACTAGACCCTGGTTCATGTCCAAATCACTAGACTCTAGAGTCCACTCAAGGCAGCAGAACTCATTCATTTTCCCTCAGTTCTCCAACTTTGATTCAGTGATTCCGTATGTTAGATAAATTTTAGTGCCCCAAGTTCCACCATTCTTAGAGTCCCTTCTAGAATGTGCCTGTAACACAGCTTCTTTCTCCTGGAGCTTCCCTGAAATGTCAGGAGATGGCAAGACCCATCCAACTTATAAAATCTAAATGAGACATGCATTCTGAGTTTGAGTAATCAAGCAGAATGCATGTAAATGGCCAGATAATGATAATGATGCCACTTATCAAATATCTGCTCCATTCTAGGCAGTGTCCTGAAGCTGCACTGAACATGTATCATTTCACTCAGCGTAATCTTCATACCCTGGAGGAGGGCACGGCGACCCACTCCAGTATTCTTGCCTGGAGAATCCTATGGACAGAGGAGCCTGGTGGGCTACAGTCCACAGGGTCACACACAGTCACACACAACTGAAGCAGCTTAGCACAAACACATACAATCTTCATAGCAGCTCTACAGATGAGTTGCCATTGGTCCAATGCACAGACCACGCACAGATCCAACACTGTGCTCTCAGTCACTCACCCAGTATCATCATCAAGTATTATAAACTGGAGCACACTTGAAAAGCAGAGGGAAGAGCAAGATGGTGGAAGAAGGCACTGTGGCTAGAATAAAAGATGAGCTTCACCTTCATACAAATGCTCCTGATTTTAGGAGAGATGCTGATAAAAACAAAATACCCCATAAAGCATTAAGCCAAAAAGAAGAAAACCATGCAGTTTACAGTGGAGATGTGAATAAACTTGCTCCTCTGTTTACATGAAGGCAGTCAAGAGGAGGGGAAGGAAAACTCACTCACTGATATCTTCTTCTGAGGCCAGAATTTATTTTTTATGAATTTATTTTTGTTTCAAGAAAATCAAAGAAGAAAAATGCTTCTCCTCTCCCTCTGCCTTCCTGCATAAGTCTACACAGTGACCCTGTGGAATCTTAATCCCCAAGGTTATTTTACAACCTAAATTAGCATTCTAAAAGAGAAACATAATATTACATACACAATCCCCACCTCTCCCTGACTAACCATCCTTTAAGGAACGAACACACACACACCCCCCCAATCTCCAGGCTCATTTGAAATGTCTTTTGTTTTCATACACTGGAAATCAGTGATAAAGTGTTATGACCAAGAATTCAGCAATTGGATTCACTATTTTTTGAATGTCACTAAGAATACACCAAGGGAAAATTAAATTATATAATTTAATCACCGGGGCTAATTATTTTCTTTGCTGATCCTCTAAGAAGCAGCAGATGCAAGCTGACAAATATCACACGTATTTTTTCTTAGCAGGAGGGAAACACTGGGCTGTGATTAAAAAGGCATCATGTTGCTTCCTACAAAATGTGTAATGGGTCTGAACTGAAAGAACAAAAAAATGGCTACACCCACTAACCATGGTAAAATTCCCCTTCTAATTGGGAAGGCAGTTCCCACAGAAATGTACGTAGTAAGTTGCAATTACATGTAAGCTAAATTGGTGTAGCTTTACTGCTGATAATGGGATATTCTTCTCCTAAAACACTCTTTCATCCCCCAAACACAGGAAAAAAACTGGCTTTTAACTCTATCATCTTGGCTAACTGTACGCAGCATCTCCCAAACATTAGCCTGTTAAGAGATTCTAAAGAGACAGAGATTCTAAAGAGACCTGTACTGTGGATCCCGGTGATTAAATTATATAAATTATGGGCAAAGAATCTGAATAGAATTTTCTTCAAGAAACATACACAAATGGCCAATAATCCCACAAAAAATACTCAACATTGTTAGTCACGAGGGGAATTCAAACCAAACCTACAATGAGATACCATCCTGGACACACTAGGTTGGCTAAAATAAAAATGTCAGCTATTAACAAGTGTTGGTGAGGCTGTAGAGAGATAGAAATACTCATACACAGCTGTGGAGAATGTAAAATAATACAGTAGCTTTGGAAAACAGCCTGGTGTTTACTCAAATGATTAAACACAGTTGTCACACAACTAGTGATTTCACTTCTAGGCATATACTTAAGAGAATCAAAAACACAGGTTTACACAAAAACTTGTACACAAGTGTTACACAGAATTATCACACTAGGCAAAAGGTGAAGACAATTGTAATGCACATCAACTGGGTGGATAAATAAAATGCAGTCTATCTATACAAATGGAATACTATTTGACCACACAAGAAATGGAGTACTGATGCATACCACAAGGATGCGCCTTGAAAATATTATGCCAAGTCTAAAAAATCAGTCACAAAACACAATGTCTTCTACGATTTTGTTCATATTTCCAGAATACAGAAATTATTTCCTATTGCCTCAGAAGGTAAAGAGTCTGCCTGCAATGCAGGAGACCTGGATTCGATCCCTGAGTCAGGAAGATCCCCTGGAGAAGGAAATGGCAACCCACTCCAGTCTTCTTGCCTGGAGAATCCCATGGACAGAGGAGAATCCCCATGGACAAAGGAGCCTGGCAGGCTATAGTCCATGGGGTCACAAAGAATCAGAGCCGACTGGACGACTAACACGTTCACTTCACTTTCATAGAGACAGAATTGTGTAGTATGCGAAGTACAATGAATGATATTCAATAAGGATGTTTCTTTAAGCATTAGGAAAGATATTATTGCATTTTAAAAACACATTTGTTGAACAAATGAATAAATAGATCAACGTACAGATAGAAACTCCAAATGCTATAACGTCATCCGCCATTTGAAGACTTGTGTTTTCAAGTTGGTTAATTTTTGCCCTTAGGTACACTGCCACCTAGTAGTGGTGGGGGAAGCCTCGGTCTCACAGCGTGAATTTCAGGTGTCGGGATACTAGATATCCTCTGGAAGCTTCTTGCTGAAACATACCAGATTACACTAAAGACGAGTCCACACCTACCTAAAACTACTGAAATGAGTATATACCTAGATATATTAAGCATTAAATCAGAAAAACATTAGATAGTATGTTACTTAGTTGCGTCCAACTCTTTGTGACCCCATGGACTGTAGCCCACCAGGCTCATCTGTCCACGGGATTCTCCAGGCAATACTGGAATGGATTGCCATTTCCTTCTCCAGATAGTATATAAGAAATAGATATATATATTTGATATATATAAAATATATATATACATATACATGATGTTTATAATTTTTATGTGTGTATATATCTCCTCGCTGGTCTTTCAAAACTGGCAAGCACAACTGATACTAACTCTTGCTGCCGCTTAGTCACTTCAGTTGTGTCTGACTCTACGCGACCCCATGTACTGCAGCCTGCCAAACTCCTCTGTCCATGGGATTCTCCAGGCAAAAATACCAGAGTGTGTTGCCATGCCCTTCTCCAGGGGATCTCCCTGAAGCAGGGATCGAACCCAGGTCTCCTGCACTGCAGGCAGATTCTTTACCAATGAACCACTAGGGAAGCCCTAACTCTTGCTAACGTTAATTAAAACACTGCTGTCTAATTTAGTCCCAGTCCTTTCACAGAGTTAAACTCCTTCTGGGGTACTGTGCACTTCTAATGGTTGAGGAAAACGCTGGCATGGAATGCCCTTTGGGGCAGCTTTTCACCACTGTCAGCAGTTCTTCTGAACCACAGATGGTCAATTCACCTTGCTGAGATTGTTAGGGCTAATTAAAATTATAGTCTTAGATTGCCTTTTTAATGCTCTGAATTAGTACATAGGCTTTGCCTTTCCCTCTGGGCCTCTACTTCCTTCCTTATCTGTCTGAGAAAGAACAAAATTAGATCATAATCATCTCAAGGATAAATGCAAAACACCATTCAAACTGTTTTCTCTAAAGAGGGAAGGAGAGTAGAGATCTCCATGGTAGGCCTTCAAATAAATATCTGTATAATAAATAAATAAACCCTACCACTCATCCAACCAGTAGTTCCACAGCCAGGTGTAATTGCAAGAGTGATATCAAATTTTTTTTTTTACTAACAGCCTGAATTTGCCCATTGTCTTATTCTGAAACACTTATGCACACAACAGAATTTTCTAATCATATTTTGGATAGAACTACTGCATACGCTCATGACAATGGTGATCTCAAGGGAGGAAAGTAACTATAATAAATCAATATAGTGATGGGATTAAGCAGCTAATAAATAATTTTTTAAAAATTTAATTCTGCCTACTTTATGCACTTGTATTCTACTTTGGGGATATCTCTCCATGAAAAAAAAATCTTAACTAATTTCAATATGATCCATTTGGCAATTATCTTGTGAAGCATAATCAATATAAACTTAGCCAAGGCACAGTGTTTATGACTATGATCATTAAATGCATATAGGTGAGGGAGGTCACTGTTAATAAAGGCCAATTATGGAAAGACATGAAATTTAAAAACTGCGACTCAGGCAGAAGCAATAAATTTTGAAGAACTTCATTCAACCAAAGAGTTACCACATTGCAATAAATGAATAAATATTATCTTAATTAATATATCTTACAATAACTGCTTTCCATTCATGGCTGAGAACCTAAGCCTAAACCCCAAATTGGGTAACCCACCAGTGACTTTATAAAGGAGGTGACTGAAGACCTTAAAGGAAGGTGAGTGTGCCACTTACTCTCCAAAGAGACAGATGCGTCAATTTCTGCTTGGTCAATTACACGTGCTCAGAAAGGAGCAGCAAATGACACATTATGTGTCAGATAAAAAATGTAAAATTAACTCATATGTAAAAAATAAAAGGACACAAAGTCATATCAAATTTTAATTATCATGTTTCCTTCCATTATTGGACACATCTGAGAGTTGATAAGGTGTGTGACAATTGACATGCTACAAGAAATTTGAATTCATACAGCCTATCTGAGAATTGACTTAGGAAACAAGCATATGTTTTCATAGTTATTTATATATTTACTACTAAAATGGAGACAAATAAAATGACAGGATCTAAAAATGTGATCTCTTATACTTAGAAATTACTAAATAGATGATAATGAAAAAAAATGAGAAGCAGACATTAAATTTAATTATATTTATACTAATTAAATTTATATTGATATTAGAACTACATATAATCAATTGTATAAATGAAGAAATGGGCTTTCATTCATTGCTATTGTAAGGTAAGAGGTAATTTTTTTTTTTTATACTTATGGAAATTTAAGATTGCCCATACTAACAGTGTGTAACAAATGTTGATAATATACTTCACCACTGTAGCTTCTATCTCTATAAAACTGATCAAGGATATTTTTAACAGACATTAGTATGGTTGTGCTGACATTACATAATACCATGGACTGGGTGGTTTAGACAACCGGAAACTTAATGTTTTCACAGTTCTGGAGGCTGGAAGTCTAAGATAAGATGCCAGCGGGGTTGGTTTCCGGTGAGACCCGTCTCTGTGGCCCACAGGTAATGGGGCTGGCTTCCGATGAGACCCGTCTCTGCGGCTCACAGGCGACGGGGCTGGCTTCCGGTGAGGCCCGTCTCTGTGGCCCACAGGTGATGGCTCTTCTCTGTGTCCTCATGGTTACTTCTGTGTGTGTGCATTGACAGTGATCTGACTTCTTTCTTTTCTGATGAAGACATCGCTTCTCTTGGATTAGCGCCCTGACTTTATGACCTCATTTACCTTAATTACTTATGTAAAAGTCTTCTCTCCAAATATACTCACAGTGGGGATTAAGACGTTAACATACAAATGTGAGGGGAACACTTCAGTCTGTAACAGTGGTGTATGATAAAACCAGGAGCCCCATGGAAATCTTATACAATATTTTGTTAGAAAGTTCGACAAGGCACAGGGTTTATCCAAGGTCAAGCACCTCGTTGGTTAAAGATTAAATACCTTTTTAAAGTATACAGTTCTGCATTGATTCAGACAGTGAATCAATTTAGACCTAAGGCAGTGTCAAACCTCCTATTTATTAAGGGTTGTCTTAATATATGTAGAGACGTGTGCATGAAGGTACTGGCTAGATACAAAAAAGCATGTACATATATTCCAGAAATGATGATTATAGTTCTTAAGCCAGAAGTCTGGACATTTTGATAATAAGAACTGACAGTATGCTGTTCTTTAGTTCCTTTTTTACAAAAGCTAGAGTTTAAAAATAATCATGGTGTTAGTGATTTAAACAAAATATAATCTGGCAATAGCATCCAAAGACTCTCCCTCTGTAACTGTAATCTCAAGCTTTCTCCTGTCACCATCGCTTTTGAGGTTCTCTCTTTTATGAGAGCAGAGACAACCAGTTTTTCATAGCTTCAGATTCAATGTTTACACGCCACAAGCAAAAAACCTTACACGGGGACAGTGATGAAGACAGCTGAATGCATGAATCTGTAACTATACAGCAGCTGCAGCAAAGCCAGACCTCAACCTTTGTGTAGCCTTTCCAAAACCCAGCGCAGTGCATGTACTCAAAACAGGGCTGCCAATACTGCATTGCTGGTTATTCTTATAGGTCAGAAACATTATAAGTGACACGCTCAGTCGTGTCCAACTCTTTGCGACCCCATGAATCGCAGCATGCCAGGCCTCCCTGTCCATCACCATCTCCCAGAGTTCACTCAGACTCACGTCCATCGAGTCCGTGATGCCATCCAGCCATCTCATCCTCGGTCGTCCCCTTCTCCTCCTGCCCCCAATCCCTCCCAGCATCACAGTCTTTTCCAATGAGTCAACTCTTCGCATGAGGTGGCCAAAGTACTGGAGTTTCAGCTTTAGCATCATTCCTTCCAAAGAAATCCCAGGGCTGATCTCCTTCAGGATAGACTGATTGGATCTCCTTGCAGTCCAAGGGACTCTCAAGAGTCTTCTCCAACACCACAGTTCAAAAGCATCAATTCTTTGGCGCTCAGCCCTCTTCACAGTCCAACTCTCACATCCATACATGACCACAGGAAAAACCATAGCCTTGACTAGACGGACCTTAGTCGGCAAAGTAATGTCTCTGCTTTTGAATACGCTATCTAGGTTGGTCGTAACTTTTCTTCCAAGGAGTAAGCGTCTTTTAATTTTTCATGGCTGCAGTCACCATCTGCAGTGATTCTGGAGCCCAAAAAAATAAAGTCTGACACTGTTTCCACTGTTTCCCTATCTACTTCCTAACCATAAATTTATTTATATTTTATTTATTTCAAACAAGATTGTCCTTAATCTTGTCTAGTACAGATCTCTTAAATAGGTTTATGTATTATGGCAATTTCAAATTCCACTTTAGGATGCAAATATTTTAAATTATATTTAATGAACATTAATTCTGAAACTCCTGACAAAAAAACACAGCATATCCCTTTATCTTGTATGTAAAATTATATCCTACTTGAATAATCTGTTACTTCATGCCAGTTCACATGTAAAGGCAGTCTAAGAAACGATTGAGTTGAAAGGCAAAACAAGAGTCTGATAAAATACATGATTGGGGTTTCCCTGGTGGTTCCTGCTACCGCAGGAGACACAGATTCAGTCCCTGAATTATCAAATGCAGGGACTGAATTATTATTATCTTCATTGGGGAAGACCCCACATGCTGTGGAGCAACTAAGTGTACTCGCCCCAGAGCCCGGGAGCTTCAACATGAGCCCACGTACTGTCCGAGAGCCCGAGCTCCCCAACAAGAGAAGCCGCCTCGACGAGAAGCCCAGGCACCCCGACTAGAGAGCAACTCGAGAAAGCCAGCCGAAAAAGCGAAGACCCAGCACAGCCAAAAATGAATAAATTTGTTTAAAAGAATCTTTTTTTTTTTTTTTTTTTTAAGAAAAATGGTTGATTAAAATGTATAAGCACATGCTTGGATTTCCTGTGGGATTTTATCTGATGAATAACTTAAATTATGCATAAATTATTTAAAATAATGAAAACCAAACATGAGTTAACACTGATAATGAAGTTATTTTTTCCTTAAAAAAGTAACAAATTATATTTTCCATATGCACTTGGTCCTACAAAATGAGCTTCATTATAAATATATATCTTGAACAATAAAATGTTACAGAAAAACCCAAATGAATTTTTTGGCCAACTCATTATCAGAAGAATCAAAAACTATATCAAAGATTTTACTGTATCGACATGTATTTTAAAGCCTGAATAGAACAGATAAAACAATGTTATTGACAATCACATCACACATTAAACCATGGCTTCTACAACAGTTCTAAATCATACTAAATCTGTGGGAAATCCTTAAAATTTATAGCCAGTTACCAAAGATTCAGGAAGGAAGTAGAAGGAAGGGAGGGATAGAGGAAAAAGGAAAGAAACTCAAGATAAAAACATAGCTCTATCTATATTTAAAATTTAATAATGCATCTAATTTACATATTCAACCTGCATTTGATAATAGATTTTTAGAAACAGAATACATGCAGAATAAAGTCTAAAGGTAACCATAAAGAGAAAGACTCGGTATCTTATATAAAATTTAATCAAATCAGAACAACAGCAGATACACACATACTCAGAGCATACAAATCATTGCTATCCTTCTATATAAAGAGTTCCTACAAATCAACAAACGTGACTATTTCAGTAAACATATAAAGACTAAAAAACATGGATAGCAAGTCATAAAATATAAAATGAAAATGTCCATAAAATTATAAAAATGATAAGGATTTAATAAAGATGCAAGTTAGAACTGAGAGACAATTTGATAAACTGTTAGAGAATACTCTCTTGTGATGGTAAACTCTGGTACTGCTGGTGAGAGTATAAATTTTCTTTGACACTTTTCCTCAGGATATAAACAAATACTTGACAAAACTTGACAAAAATGATAAATCAGCTTAGTGCTTGCTTTTTTGAAAAAATAAAATTTCAAAACAAAATAATGCTCAATAATCAAGGACTAGAGAACATACATACACACACAGGAATGCCCAGAGGAAGATGACACAAAAGTCAAAATGTGTGCATACATATATATGTCCATACATACATCTCTTGGCTAGCTTATCTTCAGAAGTCAGTATTTATAAATGTTTGATTTAAATATCAAGCATTGCATGTCTAAATTAATGAATTAATTTGATTAATTAGACTTCATGTATTTGCACTTAGAGGTTTAGCTTGGGTCAACACAAATTCTAGCTCATTCTATAACCACGTTTCTCTTATAATCAGTAAAATACAAGATGATTTCTACGGTAACCGATCTGTAATACCAGTACTTTGATGTTATAAATGCAAAAGTTGTTTCACAAAAAAACTTCCATATAAAATAAGAGTAAATTAAATTGGTGCCATTTTGAAGTTAGCTGATATTTTACTTAGAATAATGCTATCTCTAAGACCAAATAATTAGAGTCCTTTGCTTATTCTTAGTTTAATGCTTATGGTTTGATCAAAGAACAAAGGAAACATTCCCTCATCCATCATATACATTATTACATTGTGTACAGATGAAAGCATTTTCTGAACAAACTTTAAAGCCAAATGCAAACTTTAAAGCAAAATTTATAGCATAGTAATATTACAATATAGGTTAGCAGATATAATCAGTAGACTGTACCTTTTCATTTCTACTGAATAATTTTTAGAAAGCCTATGATTTTTCCTAGACTCTTTAAATGGTAAAAAGATTCCAGAGGGAAAAATTTTAAAGACTGATAAACAAGTTTTTCTTGTTGCTACAGGAGAAAGCAATTGAAATTCAAATATTAACGCACTTTCTCTAAACTGCATGATTCATATTAAGCTGGTTAAAAGAAACCGGGTAGATAACACAACATTTTGTTTGACTCAGTAGCTACCACATATGAGAAATATTTATTTGCAAGGAGACACAATGACTTTGCCTATCTCAATTTAATGAACTTATCCGTGCCTCTGACATTTATTTAGATTCTTGCTATGCAAGCTTTCTTTAGATGGATTTGATTTTAATGGTTCATTTTCAATCTAACATATATAGTATTTCCATATTAACTAAACAGCTTTACCATTATATCTGATTTTAATGTCAGAAACCTTGTCATCTCAAATGACATTTAACTTTTCTGCTCAAGTACCTACTTTTTTCTACAGTTTCTCTTATTTATTTCTCCCAGATATTTTGGAACCTCTCATTTGATATTTACCACTTTTGCTTGATAATAATTTTTGATAGGTTTCAGTTATATAACTGGAATAATTAGACTAAGCAGTGATATATCTGGATTTTAATCAATGAGCAAGGATTAAAAAACGGCATTCAACCCCTGTGTAACTAATCAACATAGACCAAGGACACATGTGGAGTATTGGGACTTTGCAATTTCACAGTAATAAGCATAGGAAGCATTTCAATGATAAGCATTCATAGCATTATGGTGATATATTTTGAAGGGTACAAGGTAAACTCATTTCAAGTCATTCACTTACCCAAGACTGTGAGCTCTGCAGAAGCACTAATATTCTCATTTTTATATGTGACAACACAGGTGTAAGTTCCACTGTCATCATCTGTCACATTGGAGATAAGCAAGTTACTTCCACCCAATAAAGAATATTTTTTGGACCTGGAAGACAGAAGGCATATGACATTAGAGAGTAGATTAATTTATGTTTATATAAGACAAGGTATCTAAAGGTTTAAATGAACTCCATAAAAGCTCAAATTATAAAATCCGGGGCTCTGTTTCCTGGGAGCTTGATAATAGTGCATCTATTGATCAAAAATTCCTTCAAGGTAAACCACTCCCATTGGAAGACTGTAATCAAAGAAATGAAGCGGATTAAACTTGAAATTGGGGCTTCCCTCATAGCTCAGTGGGTAAAGAATCTGCCTGCAATGCAGGAGATCCCAGTTCAATTCCTGTGTCGGGAAGATCGGCAGGAGAAGGGATAGGCTACCCACTCCAGAATTCTTGGGCTTCCCTGTGGCTCAGTTGGTAAAGAATCCACCTGCAATGTGGGAGACCTGGGTTCGATCCCTGGGTTGGGAAGATCCCTGGGGAAAGAAAAGGTTACCCACTCCTGGCCTGGAGAATTCCATGGACTGTATAGTCCACGGGGTCACAAAGAGTCGGACACAACTGAGCAACTTTCAGTCACTCACTCAAACTTGAAATTAATGTTAGTCCTGAAAAGAAGACATAATTTGGCTTGATTCTCTCAGTTCTGGGTTTGAGAACGGCAGGTCCAGAGAAGTGATTCCTCCCAGTGGGGGTCCATGTCCTATGTCCTGACATCCGATTCAGTAATCTTCGTGCAAAGTTACATGTCATACTGCACTGTGCATGCCTGGTCATATGTGAACACATCTTCACACGCTGAAGCTGCAACCAGATTTACTGCATGCACTCATACTCTCAGAAGGGTTGTGATACCATACAATGCAGTGTTGTTACATAAAAAACTACTTCAGGCAGATGAAACTTACAGATGAACTTATTGCCTATGAACCTATTTTGCTATAAAATATGTGTTTAAAAGTACCACATCAAATCTCAAAATCAATAAAACTAATTTCTAAAATGAAAACCAATCCATTTTGATCAAAATGCTTCCAACTGCATTTCATTCTATTAAGAGTTTTCTAACTAAGCTGTAATACTAACATCTGGTAACTTGAATCCAGCCAAGTTCTGTTTTATCTTGAATATCTGTTATAGCTGGGACTCTCTATACCACCTCCTTAGATTCAGATCCTCCAAAGTACCTTCTCTGAAGGCTCTGTGGGTAGAACCATCTCAAGGGCAACCTTGGCTTTCTAAATTTCCTTTTATAATTGATCTCATGGATTTTGGCTCTATCCAGGTGGTGGTACAGTAGTGAAGAATCCACCTGTCAATGCAGGAAAGGTAGGGTTCAATCCCTGGATTGGGAAGATCCTCTGGAGGAGGAGTTAGCAACTCCAGTATTCTTGCTGGAAAATCCCATGGACAGAGGAGCCTGGCAGGCTACAGTCCACGGGGTCATAAAGTATAGAATGTGACTTAGCAATTAAACAATGAAAAATGTCTTTCATGTTCTAATGCCAAGAATGTGAAAAGACTATTCAATTACCATCTAAACCCCTAGTATTAATGGCAACCCACCCCAGTACTCTGGCCTGGAAAATCTTATGATGGAGGAGCCTGGTAGGCTGCAGTCCATGGGGTTGGGAAGAGTCGGACACAACTGAGTGAGTTCACTTCCACTTTTCACTTTCATGCATTGGAGAAGGAAATGGCAACCCACTCCAATGTTCTTGCCTGGAGAATCCCAGGGACGGGGGAGCCTGGTAGGCTGCCGTCTATGGGGTCGCACAGAGTCAGACATGACTGAAGCGACTCAGCAGCAGCAGCAGCAGCAGCATATCAAATTAGAGAAATTTAAACAGGAGCACATGCTTCATGAAAGTCCTGCATTTATCATACCTGAGTTGGATGACTTCCTCTCCTCGTAGCCAGGTAAAACTTGGGGGAGGATAGCCAGAAACACAGCACTCCAAGATAGCATCCTTTCCTTCAATGGCTACTACATTTGATGGTCTTTGCAGAAAATACAGCTGTCTGTGCAGTCCCGGATCTATGAGAGAAAACACAAGATCACATCTGTTATGATATTGAAAATAAAAAATGATATAGCTGGAAACTTTTTTTTTATTTTTTTTACAAAATGCTGTGACAAAGAGGAAGGAAAGAAAACATGGAAAGATGCCAATAAAACTTATAAAATAGATTCCTAGAAGTGTTTTTCCATGTCTAGTTTCTCAGATTATGATATTAAAATATTCTTGGCTGCTGGTAAAGGCAAAGGGAAAAAGATTGAGACTACAGGTCACTCATGCAGGCCCTATTGACTGATTGTCATTAAAGAACAAGACAGTATCGGTAACTTTCCTAAACATTATCACCCAAAGCTCTTTGCTGTTTTCAGTTTGCCTGCCACTAATATCTATTGCAGGCTTCCCTGGTAGCTCAGTGGTAAAGAATCCACCCGCCAATGCAGGAGATATGGGTTCGATCCCTGGGTTGGAATGATCTGCTGAAGAAGGAAATGACAACCCATTCCAGTACTCTTGCCTAGAAAACTCCATGGACAGAAGGAGCTTGGAGGGCTACAGTCCATAGGGTCGCAAAAGAGTCAGATACAACTTAGTGACTAAATAACAACAACACAATATCTATTCCACTTCCACCTGCTTTGCTTATTGCTTCTGTGGCTTGGGATATAAGATTAAAAATAAAACATTAGAACTGTGTTAAACAAGTACTATAGAAGATGCTGAGAAATATCTGTTGTCTTCAAGACCAAAGTTACACTAAACTTGGTTTGTTTATTGTTATAACAATAAGTTTAGCTGTTTCTAACCCTTCTGTTTATTTTTAACAACTTTCCAAAGAATGTGTTTGTCACTAGGGCTGAAATTTTGGACAAATGAGGAGCATACTCCTTTACCACCCATTCTCCTGTTGTTCTGGCTATATGACATTATTCAAGGCTACCAGCAGGTAACTGAAATAGTGTCTTTTTTTTTTACTGAGGTATTGTTGTTTTAAGGTTATGTCTGTTCCAGGTGTATGAAGTGAACCAGCTGTATGTATACATATATCTCCTCCCTCACCCCCCCCAACACCCCCCCCCACCCCCGCTTTTAAGACCACAGGGCATGAGCTGAGCAATATTCCACTGGATATGTGCAGCCCATTTTCAACCTAAAGACTCATTCTACTCAGACTCATTTGATCCAAAAATTAATTGTTAAGATGATATACCAAGTGAAATAGTCATATATATATATATGAAGTCCTAAGCACAAGGTTCAAGACTGTCATTAAAGAGTTCTGTGAGAGTTAAGAGCTCCTCTTTCACCTACCAAATAAATTTCCCTCCAAACACCTGGGACACACCAACAGCATTATTACCAGAAGGTGGACTTGGAGGAAATCTTCCCAGCCATGTAATATCCTCTGATCTGACCCGCTGAGTAAATTTCTATTTCTTTAAGATGAAAAGCTGTATTTCCAGGTCCCCATTAAAACCCACATTTCTCTATGAAGGCTTAACTGTGGCTGTTTACAAATTAATGAATTAAATAGAATTAGCATGTAATCTTTCATTTTGCCAACCCAAAGCAAAATGTTGACGCAAAGAAAATGAGGCAATGACATCTTCAAAACCAGGATTGGGGTGACAAGGAAATGTCAAAGGATGTTAAATTTAAATACGTAGTACTGGGGCCGTGGATTCCCAGGTGGATAGGTGGTAAAGAATCCTCTTGCCAATGTAGGAGTGACAAGAGACTCGGGTTCGATCCCTGAGTTGAGAAGATCCCCTAGAGGAGGAAATGGCAACCCACTCCAGTATTCCTGCTGGGAAAATCCCATGGACAGAGGAGCCTGGCGGGCGACAGCTCGTGGGGTTGCTAAGAGACACAACTGAGCATGCACACATGCCCTGCGGGCCAGGAGGTGGGAAGAGGTCTGCGACACATGTCAACACTGCTGTTAAGTTCCCTTGACTGGACCCAACTCCACATGAGCTGATCGCAGATGAATAAAAGAACACCAACTCTCTTGTTAATAGCTGGGAGAGTAATTGTCATCTAAAATATTCTTTGCGTGAAGAAAGAGAAATTCACACTTTCTTAGTCTTCTCACATCTCTTTCTGCTTGATACAGCAACAAAAATAAATACTCTTCACAATGAAAATATTGAAAGAATTTTCAAAACGTGTTAATCTTCATTAAACCAATATTCTAGATAAAATGTCGCAATTGTTTTTCAAAATTGCTGGTGGTTTAATAATCCTGCTTGAAAGTGAATTTTCAAATCAAATGAAAATGTTTTGAAGGAGAATGTTGCTTAAAAATAAAATCCCTGATGTGGAGAAAAGGGAACTCTCCTACATTGTTGGTGAGAATGTAAATTGGTATACCCACTATGGAAAACAGTAGGAAGGTTTCTGAAAAAACGAAAAACAGACTTGTTATATGGTCCAGCAATCCCACTCCTGGGCATATATCCAGACAAAACTATAATTCAAAAAGATATGTGCGTTCAGAGCAGCACTATTCACAATGGCCAAGACATGGAAACAAACTAAATGTCCAGCAACAGATGAATGGAAGAAGATGTGGCACAAACAGAAAATGGTAGGAATCCTCCTCAGTCATAAAAAGGAGATTTTTGACTTTATCTTAAAATATTGGCATCACTGGGCTCAAGGCCACAAAATCACGATCTGCTATTTTTAGGTGGAGTACATATATTCTAGGCTTCCCCGGTGGCTCAGTGGTAAAAATCCACTTGCAATGCAGAAGACACAGGTTTGATCCCTGGGTTGAGAAGATCCCCTGGAGTAGGAAATGGCAGCCCACTCCAGTGTTCTTGCCTGGAGAATCCCATGGACAGAGGAGCTGGGTGGGCTACATGTCCATGGGGTCATAAGAGAGTCGGGCATGACTTAGCAACCAAACAACAACAAATACGTTCTAAATTACTCCAACCTCATGTGTTGTATGTGTAACCCTTATATGTGACAATGTGTCACATATGACAATCTGTTACATATGACAATGTGTCACATATGACAATCTCATATGTGCTATATGTGTTACCCTTCATACATATGGAACTGTCAGTCTTTAGCGGAGAAATTTGGTTTCATTTCCCCAAAGATGTTTCCCTGTAATTACTGAATCTGATAAATTCTAAGATTATGGAAGTACTCCTCAAAGCTAAAACAGAAACGGTCTTTAATAGTAAATAGTTCATACGTCTCACAACACTGTGCTAGATTAAATATGATCACAAACTGTTTAAGCTCCTCCAGTCCAGAGTTGAGGGTACAACTGCTATGGTTTAAATCTGGCCTGACCCTTTATCTTGCTTTGACTATTTGACTGTGTTGGGAATTAAATTGATGAGCTCTGAACACAAGGCCTCAGGGGGACTTACAAGTTTCTGCCATGGCTCTTTCTGAACAACTATACTGGTCTTCCTGACTGGAGGACGAGAAGGCAGGCAGAGGAAGACTGAGTTTTCCAGCCAAACACCAACACCAGCTAACAGACAGGTGAGTGAGGCCATCTTAAACCTTCCACCTTGGTCAAAGGCGTCTGAGTGAATCAAAGTGAAATGAGCAGAGGAACAGCTGAGATAAACCCCAGAATTATAAGACATAATAATGGAAGTTGCTACATTTTGGAGTGGTTTGTTATATAGCAGTAAACAATGGCACCCCACTCCAGCACTCTTGCCTGGAAAATCCCATGGGTGGAGGAGCCTGGTAGGCTGCAGTCCATGGGGTCACTAAGAGTCGGACACGACTGAGCGACTTCCCTTTCACTTTTCACTTTCATGCATTGGAGAAGGAAATGGCAACCCACTCCAGTGTTCTTGCCTGGAGAATCCCAGGGACGGGGGAGCGTGGTGGGCTGCCATCTATGGGATCACACAGAGTCAGACATGACTGAAGCGACTTAGCAGCAGCAGCAGCAGTAGATAACTAAAACGCACACATGAAAACAAAACAAAAACTCAGCATTTTGAAATATCAAGTAACCTTTTGAGTGGTTACTGTTTTTACTTTGACTTTTCTGGTTTTTATTTGTTTTCAGTATTAGGGTGATTCTGGCTATTTAAAGAGACATGATTAAATTTGATGTACCCCTTATTTTTTTCCTTTGAATTATTTTTTTTAGAACATAAAGAAAATGTATTTAAGTTTTAAAGTGGGAAGAAAGGAGATACAGTTCCCAAGGTTATCTTTGTGTGATAAAACTGTAGGTGGTTATTCTTTCCATCTTTGGATTTTTTTGAGTTCTAAATTTTTTTTTTTTTTTTTTTTTTAGAGTAAGGAGTTATTTGAAACTCTGGTGTTGCAAAGTGGTTGAAAATTACATGAGGAACAAAGAAATTATAAAAGCTAATGACTAAAGCACAAGGCAAATACTTAAGAAAAAATGAAAATTCTCCTTCCAGGCTCAATAATAACATAGATGAAAAAGCCCTGAGTAGAGTGAACTTAAAATTCTAGGTCATGACTTTTGTTGACTAAATTGATTTTAATTGAGCTATGATGGAATTAGTAATTATTCATAAAATTATTTTTGTTATTGCTATATGGGTATAGATTATTCAGATCCAAATGGAGTTAGTCAGCTAATGGAATATGAAAAAAACTAGCAGATTAAAAAAACATGATTTCACAAGGAAATGGCATATAATACCAGTCTGGAACATTTTATTTCATAAATTGGTGATAGGTACACAAATGATCATTCTATTTTTATTCTTCAAACTGACATGTTTCACATAATTTCATGTATGTGTAATATGTTTTAAATTTTAAATTGGGAGGGAAATGCAAGGGTGAATTCGAGACAACATATTTCTCAATAACTTTCAAATCAAATCAGAAAAAAACACTGATTTTTCTTCTAATGTAAATTTTTATATTAAAAAATTCAAAAGCAGACATTTTCCATGTGACACTCATGGAAGTGAAGGCACACATGTCACAACTGTGTTTTCTAAATGGATTATAAGCAGTCACAATTTGCCTGAACTAAAATCCAGTTTATCTTTTTCCTGTTGGGAGGCAAATGTTAGCCTGATTCTCTGATCTGATCTCATTGTCATGCTGGTGGAGGTACAGCTAATCCTCCTCAGAGACCAACAGGGAGGTACAGAAATAAAAAGAGAACAGTCATTACAGTGATACAGATCTCTGACACACACAGATTGCATTAAATTGTAGAAACACCTTATGGCAACATGCTGCTTTTACCTAGGCTTTTTTTTCTTTCTTCCCTCCTCCTCCCTTCCTTCGTTCCTTTCTTTACAACTTTTTAAAAAGAAAAAATTGGCCTACTTTGTCTTAACCTAGTATCTGAGTCAGAGAGGACTGTAGATACAATCACCAGGAAAATGAATAATAATATAACAATGGATCTCAAACTCCCTGGTCTCAGGAACCATTTGCATTCTTACAAATTATGGAGGCAACCCAAGAGCTTCTGTTTACACAGGTTATAGCTCTAAACAGTTGCAATATTAAAAATCAAAACAGATGAAAATATTTGTTAACTATTTATTCAAATCTCACCAGAAGCAGTATATTTAAAAAAAAAAAAAAAAACTCTCTAAAGTAAAGTTGAGAAGTGTGGTAGTACTTTATATTTCTGTACATGTGTAATGAGTGGCTTAAAGGAAAATGACTAGATTACTCTGTTACTTTCTGCATTTACTTTGTTCTGATATGTAGATCTGGCTGAATTACATGCAAATAATATGACCTCAAATAGATATGTAGTTGGAAAAGGGAGGTGTATTTTTAACAGCCGTTTCAGAGAATTGCAGATTTTATCCTTTAAGACGGCAACAAAACTCAATAAATAGTTTCCTGAAAGTTGTAATGTGAAATCTGACATCATATCAATAAACATTCTGTGCTATGTTATATAAAAATCCATCAGTCTACCTTGCATTTTGAACATATTTTGTCCACGCTTAATCCTATCACGTCAATCAATGGTCATTTGGAATGGTACAGTGAATTAGACAGATCTTCCAAATGTTGACACATTTCATTATTCAGTATCACAAAATCTCATTTGTTACTATCACAACCAATCACATTAGAAAGGTCTTTTAACGTTGCAAAGCTGTCAAGATCCCAGTGGCAGATACAAGCTTTCCAAATTTCTAATTTTAACTTAAAAGCTTGAATTTCATAGTTGGCAGCAAATGCTATTTTCCTCGCACTGACTGACTCACTTTTCTCATTTTTGAGAAAATGTCTAACTAGTACTCAAGTGTGAATAGCTACAGTTTTCCTGTTGATTGTCCTTTCAAGTGAAAATGATAGTCTGGAAAAAAAAAAAAAGTAGCTAATTCATCTTGAAGCTCAAATGATCACGTGTTTACTCCTCAAAGAAAACTCTGTACTTTTATAATCTTGAGTATATTTCCCATCTTGACATCCAGAATATTAAAAAGATATGCATTTAAGAATCAAGAATTAATAAAATTCATAATTTTTACTACTTCAAAGACATTCTTAGTCACTAAAGTAAAAAAAAAAATAGCCCCCAAACATATTAGGATTATTATTTAAAAAGGTTTGACCTTAAAGGTCTTCTGACGCCATCTTGAGAAATGCCAGGGATTCACAGACCATACTTTGAAGAACTGACAAAGCGGCAGTCCTAATAAATCACCCAGTTTTCTTAGATGTTCAAGAAGTCCATTTCCTTTCAACATGGGGATAATTTTGCATCTTTCAGGTACAAGTAGGAATAAGTCAAATATACTCCTTCTTTACTCCTCCCCTTCTTCCCCATCCATCATCAACCATCAGTTAGGGAAGGGGGCAAAACTTTAGAATCTCCTATCACTGTCTTCCTATCACTGTCTACCTTGCTACTGAAGGTAAAAAGCATCTTGAAATATATAACCTGACATATTTAACTTACATTTCACATATTCAGAAAGAAGAGCTCAACTGTCTTCAGAGCACGTGCCCTAAAGGGACATGGAGAAGGTGCGCTAGTGAAAGTGAAGAGAGTATTTCCCATTTAAAGACGTTTCCCCAAATGAAACAAAACAGGTTTCTACACAGGCTTCTATTAGCCCTTATACAGGCCGAATTTATTGAATCTGTTAGGCCAGCTTAAGCTAGATTTGACTCTGTATTCACAGGTTTTCCCAAATGCCTTGGGGTCACATTATTTTCTGTTCCTTCATGACCCATGACCAGGTTGAATATATAAATTATTAAACCTGAGATACGTTTCGGAATGAAAGGTAACTCTCTTTATAATCATTCTAGGACATGGGGTATGATCAGGACTACTCAGGGCAAATTGGAAAGCAAGCTTACCCTGTAATGACAATGATTTATTTATTTTTCCTAATGAGGCCATTTTCCTAAACTACTCTTTAGGAATATTGACAGCTTAGATGGCAGAATCTAAACAATAATTGAGGCAAAGAGAAATTTAATGATGGACTGTTGGCATCTGTGCCAGCAAGAAAAGAAATACCAGCTTTTACAACTTAATGACTGTCTTCCTCAGAATAACTACTCCTTGCTTTTAATTGTTATGCTTTCTGAATGTAAAACCTCCCACCGCCCATTGTATACTCTTGTTTTCCTTATTAAATTCCTGCTTCACCAGAATGTAGACCACTTTTCCAGCTGGAAATAAAAGGGGACTGCAGGCTATCATAGGATATTCGCTTTGATTTCTTCCCAGGCTTAAGAGTTACAAATTGATTTAACTTCACAGAGCTCGTTTCCTGGGTCTATATCCTCAGTTTCAAGCTCACCTACTGTCCACCTGCTGGCTCCTTAGCCATCCCCCATCGAGTTCTGTTTCAGGAAATTCAGCAGCCACTATGCGTTTTCAAACGTAAGTCGGTGCATTAAAACGTGTGTGCGTTTGTGATCACTCAGTCAGCTCCAACTCTTCGCGACGTCATGGACTGTAGCCCGCCAGACTCCTCTGTCCAGGGGATTTTCCAGGCAAGAGTACTGGAGTGGGTTGCCATGCCCTCCTCCAGGGGATCTTCCTGACCCAGGGATCAAACCTGTGTCTCCTGCATTGGCAGGTGGGTTCTTTACCCCTGAGCCATGCGGCAAGAACTGCCCTAACATGTGCTTTGAGCCAAAAAGTCCATTAAGCTCCTCCTAACTCTGTATTTACCACATCTTTTATTAAAAATCAGCCTAATTCACATGGATCACAGGAATCAAATCTAATTTAGTAAAAAAAAAAAAAAAAAAATCAGCTTCTGGTTCAAGATGGTAGAGTAGAAAGATGTGCGCTCATCTCCTCCTGTGAAAGCATCAAAGTCACAACTAGTTGTTGAACAATCAACTGCAGGAGAATGATGGAAACCACCAAAAAAAGATATCCCGAGTCCAAAGGCCAAGAAGTAGCTGCAGCAAGACCGTAGGAAGAGCACAATCACGACAAAATCAAACCCCNTGTGAAAGCATCAAAGTCACAACTAGTTGTTGAACAATCAACTGCAAGAGAATGATGGAAACCACCAAAAAAAGATATCCCGAGTCCAAAGGCCAAGAAGTAGCTGCAGCAAGACCGTAGGAAGAGCACAATCACGACAAAATCAAACCCCGTACCCGCCAGGTGGGTGACCCACCAACTCAAGAACAACAAGACCAAAAAAGCTCTCCCACTGCTGTGCAGGTTTAGAAGCCCACGTCAGGCTTCCCAATCTGGGGACCTGACAAAGGGCCTGGGAATCTTCAGGGAAAATGACCTTGAAGCCCATCTGGATCTGATTACAAGATTTCCACAGGACTGGGGGAAACAGAGACTCCAATCTTGGAGACCCGCCCCCCACCCAAAAAAGAAAAAACAACTCCATCAGGCAGAAAGCCAAGGAGCTTTGAACAGAGAGGGAAAAGAGAGCCATTTCTTAGAAGCTCTAGGATTCTGTTACTTTCCTTCCTCATTTATACACCAATTCATTACTAAAAATGGCATTCTCTCTCTGTAAATACTCCTACATCTGTTCATATTTCCTCTTTTCTTCTCCATGTACACACACACATTTCTATTTGCAGTTAGAGCTTGGAAGAAGGGAGGGAGTGTCTATTCTTGTCATTGGCGTGTGGATATAGCCCTTCTGTCTCACAGGCAAAATCTGAGTCTATCAGTTTCATTTTATAGCACATCTGAAGGAAGTGATTTTTCTTTTATAGAAAGATTTTTTTTTAATTTTACAGCTGACAGTAGAATCACAGAAAACAAATGTTGCCATTATGATGTGTCAAAGTTAGTTTAGGGAACCCAGAAATCTTCATAATTTATATAAATGCATAATGCAGCACTTAAAACTTTGCAGAAAAGTAATTTGTTATTCTAACTTTTTTTCTTATAAAGAACCAACCAAAAGTATTTGTAATATTTCCTATTTGGCCAATGTTGAATCAGCAAAGTTATATTCTTAACTAAAGAGTGTCTTTCTAATAGGACTGAAGAAGACAACAAGTTTCATTAATTTTTTGTGACTTCTGAACTTAGAGGCTATGTTTTGCTTCCATACATCCTTAGAGAAAGCCTCTTGTTTAGGTTAAAGAAGACTACCTGATCCAGGGCTGCTAAGTGTCACATTCCTAGTAAATGCAGAGTTGACCATATGTCAGCCCAGTAGACCCTTAGGAAAAGACAAGCTCTCTCCTTTCAAGAAATGAGTATTCCTCATGGTGGCAAACACTCTCAAAGCACATCATTTTTGCTTTTAACCTTATGTAAAACAATAACCTTTCAGGGAATGAAAGTTAAGATTAGAATATATAATCAATAAACACAGAAAAACTAGTAGATCTGTGAAGGAGAGCTCACTAGTGACATCAGGATGAAACACGAAAAAAAACATATTTGAATGAATTTTGTCACCACTGATGGATCCTGGCAATTTTACTTTCTAGAGTTAATTCGAATTAACAATTTTAATTTCTTGATTTATCTTCATCATAGTTATATTCTACTTTTTTAAAAAAAATATACTGGGGTTGGTTTCATTGTATGTGCATTTCACAATAAGATTTGATTCATTCATCAGTTTGGGTTTCATGTCAAGTTCTTCTGCTCCTATTTATATTACTGTAATTTTTATTTTATAGATTTATTTTAACTAGGCCAAAATTTCCTAGGTCTTGGTTTAAATTTTGTAAGGAAACTTTCTACCAATGTTTAGTCAATAACAAATTCTAATGTGTTCAGTGTGAAATACTGTTAATTTTATTTGGGGGTATATTAATTCTTACAAACCTAACTCTCCAGGTAATCTGATAAAAGTTTTGCTGGGGTGAAAAGTGTGAAGGCAAAACAGCCTAGGTTAAAACATCATAGTTTAACATGGGAGATAATCAGGAATGCTGTGGAGAGATGTGTATAAGAGACAGCCAGTATTCCAAGTACTTTCAACTTGGACCCTGTTGATTACCCCAGGTACTTATTAACAAATTCAAAAACCAAATGGATATTGTCTACTCATGGTCTTATATATCCAATAGTAAGTCAGCTTCAACTTACTGGTATTTGAGACTTTGTTGCATCTGAATGGGATTTCATCAACTCTGTGAAACACTGGTTATCTTAGTTATCCTGAATTGGTTTCAAGACCTAATAACTAACATATGAATAACTAATTCATATAATATAACATGATTGTCCACTGGTTTCTGTGCTCTTTCCAGCTCAGGCTCTGGGCAGGATAAAGTTATCATCTGAGGTTGGAGGTAAATCATGTCATGAACTTGATTCACTAAATAGGCAGCACACAATAAAAAGTATCAGATTTTCTTGTGGTCAGGTTCCTATGCAAAAATAAACTGACTTAAAACTTGTTTTTAAAGTCAGTGTAGTAGAACAATATCCTATTTTATGAGATAGTTTTTTGGCCTGTACTTGTTATGTTTTAGCATTGGCTTTAAAGTTTTTAATCATTAGAATTTGTCTAGAAAATTTCTACTCTTAAACATTACAATCATAAAGGCAGAGTTGGGGATGAATGTGCATATAATAATAAAAATGATTCCTGGTAGTGAGAAGATTTGGAAAGGCTGATCCCCTGCAACCTCTTAACAGATAAAGAAAACAAGAATTTTAGAGGATTAAACTAATTGGTAATAACTAATAAAGAACATATACTAAGAAGTCTTATCCATCTGCTAAACCTTATTTCTAAGTCAGTGCCTTTTGTAATATCTCCTATAGCCAAAGAAATGATGTTGATAGACAGGTAAGGATTCAAATCACCTATCAGTGAGTTACTAGAGAGGAAATAGGTATGGGATACTCTGACTTCTAAGAGATGTGTAAAGGAAATGCAGAAAGAGACTACTGTGGATAAGTAGCACAAACCATGTGCAATAAACTACCAGTAGGTAAATGAATGTTCGGCTATCCAGAATCAAAGTCAAGTAAGTTATTGTCAGAAAGATAATCTTGACATGAGAATCAAAATCTTTAAAGTTGGAATTTCTAGGATGCCAAAGTAATCATGATAGTTACTAAGGGTTTGGCAGTTCCAGGCATTGCACTTGGCCAATAAAATTGAAGCTTCATAACCACCCTGTGAAACATACGATGTTACTTTCTACATTTAGGAAGGTTAATAAATGTAGATTAAGCAATTTGCTCTAACTGCACAGCCAGCAGTGGGGAGACCGAGACTTGTACTTTCAAGTCAGGTTCCCTGCTTATTTTACAACTTTTATTATAATAATAGTTCAAACTGGGAATTTTAAGTATTCATTGGTTAATGAGTAGTAATTCAATGTGAACCTAATCCATCGAAATATATATGATATCCCACATGCTAACTCCTTCATATAACCTGGATTATATCTGGTATAATACTTAGGAAACACAAACATCACACGGTTAAGAAATAATATGGTCTTTATCTTGCTCTTTCTTAAAATTAATTTATTTTAATTGGAGGCTAATTAGTTTACAATATTGTTGTGGTTTTTGTCCATTGACATGAGTCAGCCATGGGTATACCTGTGTTCCCCATCCTGAAAACCCCTCCTACCTCCCTCCCCATCCCATCCCTCTGGGTTGTCCCAGTGCACCAGCCCTGAGCACCCTGTCTCATGCATCGAACTTGGACAGCTGATCTATCTGACACAGGTAATATACATGTTTCAATACTACTCTCTCAAATCATCCCAACCCTGCCTTCTCCCAAGAGTTCAAAAGTCTGTTCTTTCTGTCTCTTTTGCTGTCTCATGTATAGGGTCTTTCTAAAGACATTACCATCTTTCTAAATTCTATATATATGTGTTAATATACTGTATTGGTGTTTTTCTTTCTGACTTACTTCACTCTGTATAATCAGCTCTGGTTTCATCCACCTCATTAGAACTGATTCAAATGTGTTCTTTTTTAATAGCTGAGTAATACTCCATTGTGTATATGTACCACGACTTTCTTATCCATTTGTCTGCCCATGGACATCTAGGTTGCTCCCATGTCCTAGCTATTGTAAACAGGGCTGCAAAGAACACGGCTCTTTTCTAAGCACATATAAAAGAGAAGCATAAGAAATTATTTTACCCTGTTTATAGCATGGCTTAGGGAATAGTTTTATTCAAAGGTAGCCTAAAAAAAGAGAGCAAACGATGGGAAAATCCTTCAATACAGGAAAAAACATTAAGTATGATCCAAAACTATCAGGTAATACATTAATGTGATGTGTTCTTCACTTCCGTGTTTGTTTTCCTGAGTGTGTGTTTCTACCATGAAATTCATTGTTCAAAAACCTTTGAGCATTCCCAATCACCAACATAGTGAATAGTATCAAGCCTAACCTCCTAGACATGGGGTTCAAGGTTCTTCATAAGGTGGGTTCAGCTTGTAACTCCAGATTTATCATCTGCTATTACCATTCTACAAGCGGTTACCTACTGATGATCCAAAACAGTAATCATCTCTATGAAGACCTTGCAAACTTTCCACCTAGAATTGATGTATTCCTTGTCTGTATTGATCTGAAACTGGAGAGGTTTACCTAAATTTACCATCCCTTGTGTTATGTTAGTCATATGGCTATGTGAACTAACTGTCTGGTTCGATCCTAAATCTCAAAACAAAGAACATGTCTTCTTTGATTTTCTCTACACACCATTCTTTTGTAGAAATTATACAGCTAAATGGTAGCAAAGTGTAATTAACTTTGAAATATAGGTAACATTTAATCAGACTACAAAGTTTAATGCACCTATCAGTTAATAATAAATTTTTCTTGATGAACAAATTCTGAAACTCTTTTAAAACTCCCCAAGCATGGTTTTTCTTCTAAGTAATATGCCTTTTGGAATGGTTGGTATTAAAATTTATTCCAATAAAAATAAATATTAGAGAGAAAAATCAAAGTATATTTTAGTCCAATTTATTGCATTAAAAGCCAGTGTCTCTAATTATACAGATATTTAGTTCAAGTCTATACAGGACCTAGAGTCATCTAATTACAGTTAAACAAATGAACAACAGACTGAATAGCCAGTTGATCAATTCAATTAGGTCATTAAGAAAACTGAAATCAGAGTTCCAGTGTAGAGGCCAGTTATTTTAGTCAACCTAGCGCCCATAGATTTCTAATTCAGCAATTCAGTCTACTGTCTGGCACTCAGACATGATGAAATCTGAATAAAATGAACTTGACAATCATAATGGCTGCCTCATTCTCTCCTGTGTTCACCATCATAGACGAGGGGACATTTTAAACCATTTCAATTCTTCCTTAGTATTTTGTTCTAAATATTTCCAAAAAAAATTCTTTAACAGAACTCACTGTTAAAAATGTACAATTCCTCTTAATTTTATTTTTGTCTTAAAACATTAATCGACAGATTAAATGAGTTACTTTTTCTCTCTTTAAATGAAAGAAATAATTACTCATTTAACCTTGAAAATATACTATGTTATGGGAAAATTTCTTTTTAAACTCTGTAATCTGCTTTGAGCCACAGTAACACCAATACCTTGCCCCTAGTATCAGGAAAAGTGCTGCCAGCTAGCTTCAACCGAGAATGACGCCATACTGCCCTCTTAAGTTACACCCGGTAAGTCTCCGAGACCTGTCATTAATATCCCCCCGTCCAGTTGCCCGTCTCAACCCCTTCTGATATCATTTAGGAGCAGTTTTGATCAATTCTCTCCAGAGTTAACGCTACCACATCCTTCTTCCTGCGGTTTATCCCCTTGCTTCCAGCTTTTCCACCAACACCTGTGCCTCATGGCCCAGTTAAACCGATTGAAGGCAGTTCTCCATTGAAAAGCTTCTCTCTCTCTCATCTCTCGGTTTTGCTGATCCTCCTGTAATCTTCTTTGCCTACCTACTGCTTTTCTTCAAGACTGGCACATTGGTGTTTCTTCTATAACTCATGGCACTCTATTTCTTCTTCCAAAACACTGTCTACTTGCTTTGTCTGATTCTCCCACTAGATGATACTTTTTTGGGCATTATCTTTCAACTCTGAATCCCTAGCGACCTGTGTGATGGCAAGTACATAAGATTCACTCAAAAGTTTATTGAAAAACGTATTTGTGTAGTGAATAAACTTCAACTGCTTGCTGAAACACAGCATTTCAAAATAATTCATTAATTCTTAAAATATGCATTTTATGAATCTTAGTTACTTGGTGATATTAGATACCTGATACATAGAAGTGACAATCAGAAATGTATTCTAATAAATTTGAATAAGGATATAAAACTGTATGTTTTTAATTTTTTTTAATTTATTATTATTTTTTACTTTACAATATTGTATTGGTTTTGCCACACATCAACATGAATCCGCCATGGGTATACATATGTTCCTAATCCCGAATCCCCCTCCTACCTCTCCCCCTACACCATCTCTCCGGGTCATCCCAGTGCACCAGCCCCAAGCATCCTGCACCCTGCATCGAACCTAGACTGATAATTCATTTCTTATATGATATTATACATGTTTCAAAGCCATTCTGCCAAATCATCCCACCCTCTCCGTCTCCCACAGAGTCCAAAAGACTGTGCTATACATCTGTGTCTCTTTTGCTGTCTCGCATACAGGGTTATTGTTACCATCTTTCTAAATTCCATATATATGCGTTAGTATACTGTATTGGTCTTTTTCTTTCTGGCTTACTTCACTCTGTATAATCGGCTCCAGTTTCATCCATCTCATTAGAACTGATTATAATGTATTCTTTGTCATGGCTGAGTAATACTCCATTGTGTATATGTACCACAGCTTTCTTATCCATTCATCTGCTGATGAACATCTAGGTTGTTTCTATGTCCTGGCTATAATAAACAGTGCGGCGATGAACATTGGGGTACATGTGTCTCTTTCAATTCTGGTTTCCTCGGTGTGTATGCCCAGCAGTGGGATTGCTGGGTCATAAGGCAGTTCTATTTGCAGTTTTTTAAGGAATCAGCACACTGTTCTCCATAGTGGCTGGACTAGTTTGCATTCCCAGCAACAGTTTAAGAGGGTTCCCTTTTCTCCACACCCTCTCCAGCATTTATTGCTTGTAGACTTTTGGATCGCAGCCATTCTGACTGGCGTGAAATGGTTCATCATTGTGGTTTTGATTTTGGATTTAGAAATGGATAACTCTCCACACACATCACAAAATGAAAATACTCTATGAGTTGTGGTAAAAAACAAGTGTTGAATCAAGCTGCAAAACTTCAAATTAGCATTTATATTTAAAACTAAATCATAAATAGATGTATTCATTTGTCAACATAACATTTAAATGACTGTGGAAAATTTTATTTTTTAAAGAATGGTAATAGTACAGGTTACATAATGCTTCTATGGCATATTACTAAAACAATGGCCTTCTATTTTAACTGAGTTTATGTTACCCTATTAAATGTGCATTCGTATAGAGAATGGACACTGTATCTATGCAATTATGACTTCCTCAAATTGGAACTTCTAGAAAGTAGAAATTGATTCAGAAAGCATTGGCATCATTTTAAAAATGAGAAAAATCACAAAGGCAACTAAAAGAAGCTGAAATTGAGCATTCATCCATTTATTCATTCTCTCACTCAATTTTGTACTTGCAATAGATTTGACCTCTAAACCGAGTTGCAATCTTGGGGATAAAAACGTGGCCCTTCAACAGATTCTTTATGGGATCAATAGTATAGAAGACAAGCTTAATCAAGTATGCTAATAGCACAGGTCTGTTTGGTACCTCAGCTCATAACTCCTTTGTGGAATTTTTATTTGAACTCATAAAATTTGCAGAAATATACATATTAGATGTAATAATTTTTTAAAAATGGTAGTTTTTATCCAGGTAAGAAATACCTGTACACCTCCAAAGTACACTTATGTATTCTTGACTTTAGCTGGATAACAATATGAAATTTGGTTTTAAATAAATCCCCATGGATTACAATGCAAATGTGTTTCACAAGGTGAACAAATAAATATAAATGGCGATTTGATGATATGTCTCTATGTCTTTCAAAAGTTTCCCTTTCAGATTTAATAATTAATTAGTCCAACTTTATCCCTTAACACCACTAGAAAACAGACTTTTTGGTCATATTAAGATAATCAAACATATTCTTGCCAATTTTCCACGTGGCTTACCTGGGTTTCTCATCTGATTGACCGAGATACATTATTTAGGCTATGTGAATATAAATATTTAAAATTTTTGTGTATCTAACAGCTGCCTAAACAAATGCATGCACGTGCTGGGAATAAACACTACATTTGCATCTGTCGCTGCCCAGAGAATGGAAGAACAGTGTCACTGGTGGTTATTGACACAATGCAATCACTATCCCTGTGACAAAGAGTCCACAAAAGAGTAAGACGAGGTTTTAGAGACGTCCTTACTAAAGTCTTGGAAACTTTCAGTTGAACTACCAGTTTGCATTTGGAATGACATATGGATGTTACCCTCTACTTAGCTGAGTGACTTGTAATAATTACACCCAGGATGTTGAGACAGAGCCAAAGTCAGTGCTTTGACAGCGAATCTGTCACAATTACTTAAGTGTTGCTTTTTTTGTGAGTCTCACATGAGTCTAAGCAAATCCCAGAAATAAAATTAAATGAGAAAGTAGATATTACTGAGCTGGCCAAAAAGTTCATTTGGGATGTTACAAAATATCCAAACAAACTTTGTGGCCAACCCAATACACAGCCCTAAGAAGGTAGCAGCTCTTGGACAGGATCTTAAAAAATGTCCATTCCAAGCATCGATTATTTAGGAAAGAAAAATGAGGCCAGAGTCTCAAGGATTTTGCAGGGAAGAGAAAGGGAGATAAGAGATGGAGAGAAACAGCTTTCTTTATCATATCAATCACACTGGATTGTAGCTACTTCTATGTCCAGAACAGAAAAGATCCAGGCTCTGTGTCATTCTTAGCTGTTTCTGGATCCTTGGTACTTAGCACAATGCTTCTCAGAAATGAGTGTATCTATGGATGAGCACATGAATGTTCAGTATTAACTTGGGGAAGGCTCTTAACCTTGCTAAACCTCACCTTCATCTTCTGCAAACAGGGATAAAGGTAACTACTTCTTAGACTATTATCAAAGGAAAATTAAAAAAAAAATGATGTTTAGCAATGGACTTTACACAACGCAGCACTTGTTAAGTATTAATGGAATGAGTGAGTGAATGAAGTCAATCATAACGAAAATACCCGTTTCTCTGGAAAGTTCTACCACAAGACATGAAAAGGTAAGAAAAGCTTTTGGCATATCCTTTTTTAATGGTCAGTTAGAAAAGAAGGAAAATATAAAACTAAACCCAATAAACAATACATAACTTAAACACAACTTCCAAATACGTGTTCAAGGAAAAATTATTCAAACTACTCTAGAAAATATACTTCTGAAGAGAATAAAGAACACTGCAATACCTGATAAGATTCTGACTTCTGCTTCATTTCCTGTTCTTGAGCTGGCTGGATTCCGGGCTAAGCACCGATAGATCCCAATGTCCCCCGGTTGAAGTCGACTGATTTGCAAGGCTCCAGAGGGCAAGACCACCACACGGGAGTCACCAGGGATGGGAGTCAGGTCTTGCTGGTTTTTCTGCCAGTGTATTGTTGGCATCGGCTCCCCAATGACTTCACACTTGAGTAACACTGTGTCACCCATGAAAGCAGTGATAGATTCTGTCTGGGAGAGGAACCTCAGGGGTCCTAGGAGAAACACAAGGAGTGAAGAATAAATCTTTCAGATGAGTCACAATCATCCCCAAATAAAATAATCACATCTGCATTCTTGATAGAAAACCAAGATAAAAGTACTTTGGTCACATGACACACAGAGTTGACTCACTGGAAAAGACCCTGGTCCTGGGAAAGAAGGAGGGCAGGAGAAAAAGGAGGCAACAGAGGAAGAGAGTATTGGATGGCACCACCGACTCAATGGACGTGAGTTTAAGAAAACTGGGAGTTGGTGATGGACAGGGAAGCGTGGCGTGCTGCAGTCCATAGGGTTGCAAAGAGGTGGACACGACTGAGTGACTCAACAACAAAAGCAGTTTCAAGACAGATGGGCCATATTAACCGCCAATTACAGTAACAGAGAACAGTCTTTCACAGATTGACTGCTTAAGATAAATGATCATCAGAATTTATCAGTTATGCTGTGGTAGAATGAAAAAATGTTTAAGTAGGAATTAGACTGTTGTTGCTGTTTTCTAGCCTGTCTGGGCCCTCTATTCCATGTGAGTCTTCCAGTAACTTGTTTCATTTCTTTGGGCTATAAAATGGGATAACAGTAAATTCAGCTCATACAACTACTGTGATGTTCATTTGAAATAACATGTAAAAAGATACATAGATAATTAAGCAAAGGTAGGGAAAAAACAAAAAAATAAATAACTAAAAACTGACCACTACGGAGCATAAAGCATGATGAGAGAAGCCTCCTCCACCATGGTGTTGTATATAAAAAGGTAGAAGATATTTGGAGCCTGCCATCTTGAACGTCCTTCTGTGAATAGATGGATTATTTGTGACCCTAATGCTTTGACCATGAAAGCATTTCTTTATGATTGCAAACATATTTGAATGAATTTTGTCACCACTGATGGATCCTGGCAATTTTACTTTCTAGAGTTAATTCGAATTAACAATTTTAATTTCTTGATTTATCTTCATCATAGTTATATTCTACTTTTTTAAAAAAAATATACTGGGGTTGGTTTCATTGTATGTGCATTTCACAATAAGATTTGATTCATTCATCAGTTTGGGTTTCATGTCAAGTTCTTCTGCTCCTATTTATATTACTGTAATTTTTATTTTATAGATTTATTTTAACTAGGCCAAAATTTCCTAGGTCTTGGTTTAAATTTTGTAAGGAAACTTTCTACCAATGTTTAGTCAATAACAAATTCTAATGTGTTCAGTGTGAAATACTGTTAATTTTATTTGGGGGTATATTAATTCTTACAAACCTAACTCTCCAGGTAATCTGATAAAAGTTTTGCTGGGGTGAAAAGTGTGAAGGCAAAACAGCCTAGGTTAAAACATCATAGTTTAACATGGGAGATAATCAGGAATGCTGTGGAGAAGTCTCATATTCTAGGTTAAGGTAGCATTTCATGTCCCTTTCAGAGATTATTCTTTTGAGCCACAAGATAGCTGAATTCATGAAAAAGGAAATCACATCAATATCATATTCAGAATAGAAAAAGGTTGCCAAAGATGGTATGCCATTTTTTATAGTCATACTCATAAACAGACCTACAGACCACTCCAGCACTCTTGCCTGGAGAATCCCATGGAGGGAGGAGCCTAGTGGGCTACAGTCCATGGGGTCGCAAAGAGTCGGACACGACTGAGCGACAAACTACTACTACTAAGAACAATTCATTCTAGACCACACAGAAACAGTAACTTTGATGCACATGTTAATGTATCAATTGAAATTTATCCTACATATAGGTACTAAAATTACTTATCTGGAGTCTGTATCCATGGAGCTATGAGTTTGTCTCAGCAATGCAGATGTTTCTACAGTGGGAGCCAACCATATGCTTAATTTTCTCCTTATTTAGCTAACTGGAACTAATCTAACTATGCTGGATCCACTACTGAATGAAGACCAAAAGAAATCAGTTCACTTGTGCCCTGCCTCATTGTTCCAAGTCCAGTTTCCAAGCCGTTTGTAGTGTAGAATCTTGGGCAATTCAAAAGAAGGAACATTAATCTACTACTGATTAGCTTCAATATGGATTTAAAGCATGTACCTGAACAGAGAATGGTTTATATACATTACATTAAGCAAATCTGCAATGAGATGTGGCCAGATGTCATGACGGTTACATGGGTCAAGATATTTTTCAAACACATTTCTGACTTTTTATTTGATAATCTTCTTGGTGTCCATCCCAAACATTTTATTTTATAGTTAAGGAAACACAGCTTGGGAATAATTTACCCACACCTATGAGTTATACATTTTATACAAAGTAGATAAGAATAAAACATTTGTGATCAACTGACAGAATATCTGGACACTTTTATATATTCATATATATGGTCCTGTACCAGTTAACACACACTGGATAAAATTCTAAACACGTATTTTACATCTGAATGTCTGTGGTATTCAAAAACTTCACTTGCAGAGTTCTAGACTTAGAATGAAACATAAAATGAAAGAGTAATTCAAACTGTACTCAATAGACGATTCCTTTATATAAACTTCATCTAGCCCGAAAAATCACAGATGAGGCATGAGACTGTATATGAATATAATTAGGCTTAATGGAATTAGCTACTATTGCACATGCTTATTCACTATGCATTCTATGGTGATTTCAGATCTTCATAAACAGGGGGTCGGGGATCAATTCTAACTTAAAATTTAATGAAACGATGTTGGAAAACTTCAAATAGTGGATTACTTGACATAGTGAGAAAATATAAACAAGATTTGTATCTTTTCCTTTTTGTCTCTACAAAAGAAACCCCACATATCAAAAAGCAATTCTAAGTTTACGAGGTTCTATATGGTTTGAATTAGAGCTCCCAACATTGTGCTACCTCTGCACACTCACATCTCATGGCAGTGTAGCAAACCCGCAACAGTATTAAAAGAAGTTATAGCCTATCAACTTAGCACCATATTTTCAAGGCACAAGTACAAGCACCTAGTTATAAACATTAAACTCAATGCAATTTATAAGGATGAAATATAGTATTTTCATAAGTTATTTAATGCTCTAATTCAATATAAAGACATAGGTATAATTTTAATTATATCCTTATGAAAAACAGTTACCTGCCCACCAAGAGCCTTTTCATGGAAAAAGCGTGGTTCGACTCATTGGATCACATTTGACTAACTGTAAGCATAATGGGGGTCTTCCCTGGCGGCTTAGTAGTAAAGAATCTGTCTGCCAATGCCAGAGATGCAGGTTTGATTCCTGGGTTGGAAAGATCCCTTGGAGAAGGAAATGGCAACCCACTCCAGCATTCTTGTCTGGAGAATCCCTTGGACAGAGAAGCCTGGTAGGCTACAGTCCATAGGGTTTCAAAGAGCAAGACATTTCTTAGCAACTGAACAACAATCATAGCAAGAATGGTATTCCTATCACTACCCTTTTCTCACCTAAATCCATCCTAAACAGTCAAAAGATTAGTGTTTCTAAATCACCGAAAGTTTTGGTTTCACTCAGAAACTCTAAAATTCCATTTTCTAGTATTGTCTTAGACAAATATCCTGTTACTCAAGAATCCATGCAGTGTTCCTTCCAGGCTCATCTTCCACAACTCCTGCAAAAGGATACTCAGATCTATTGACCAGTTCTAGACCTGGCTCCTTCTTGATGGTATTTCTCATGATATTTCCTCTAAAGAGGTATACTTTCTCCCCTAACATCTACCTAACAAAACTGTAGTCCTTCTTAAGAGTAAGAAGTCAAAAAATCCTCTTTTCCTTAATCTTACTTACTGGAAATCATCTCTCAATCCTTTAAATTTTAAAGGACATATAGACAGTACGACAGTTGATGGTATAAATAAAAGGATGATCAGTATTTACACGTTTGTATATGTGTTTTTCAGTCCACAGAGCATAGCAAATATCTACTGAAAGAAAAAAATAGATATTTACTGAGGTTCTGTGTCTATGTAGACTACTGCAAGACTGCAAATTTTGATAATTGCATTGGAGTGCCGGTTTATCACTTTCTAACCTCCTCTGTGGCAGTTTGGAACAGCAAATAATATACCTGGGTGCCAGATTACCTTGGGTCACTTCTGTGGTTCATCATTTAGCCAGATCTTGGCTTATTAAAAAAAAAAACAAAAAACAGAAAACAGAACAGACAATTCAACATAGATAGCAACTGATCATCTCTAACTGTTTGAGGATGCTTTCTGACTTGGCATCAACCAACTGGGTTGAATTCTGGGATGGGGCTTCTAGTAATTTTAAAAATCAAGTGGAACCTCCCTCTTCTCTTTGGGAATGTCCCACTTGCCACTTTTGGCCAAGAATAGACAGGATTGTTGTTATTATTTTTTTTAATTGTTGCTCCTTTCCTCCATTTGACATCAGTCTGTAAATGGAGAAACAACATCAAAGCAAAACAATATCAAAATGAAAAATCCAAAGAACAGAAAACCCTAAATAAACCCTCAAAGTTGGCCTCAGGGTCTACATTTCACAAGAACCATCAACTCAACCTTCACGCAGTGTGACTCATTGGAGAACTATTAGATTCAGATCAATGACACAGGACACTTGAGTTTTATCATTGATCCTATTCTGTTCCTTCATTAACTACCTCCTTTACTTCTCACAACAGCTCTTCGAGTAACTGTCGCTACCTTATAGATGGAACTTGGAAGCAAACTTATTCAAATGTTTACATTATGTACAATTGTTTAAAGAAAGTTTTGTTCTGAATGATGCTCTTTAAAATATCCTATTTTCCCAAGCTAAGTGAAAATGTCCCCAGAAGAGTTTCTTTTATATAACAGTACCTCCTGGCTCCTCAACCCCCAAGTATCAGCATAATACTTGTAAACTTCTTTTAGTAAGTACACTCTGCCCCAGATTGAATTCTTACAAACTTCACCCTGAAGAATTTTGCAATTAAAAATAGCACATGAACCTAAGGTTGGTGTTTCTACGGAAGCCTTTCACAGTTAGCCTTGGGGGAAGGCTGTTTGCAAGAATGAATTGTAGTCAAAGTTCCTATCTTCTTGGTTAGCCTGGCCCAGGATTCTAAGACACTTTTGTATCTAAGAATACCTGGGCTTGTCAGAGAAGTCTCATCACAGCTAACTGACAGGTTTACACATTACCTGCACCTCTGTATATTAACAAAGATCATCTATTAGTGAGGACAGTTCAGGAACCATAATAAGGAAAGAACATGCTGTTTATACATATGGACAAGTCAGGCATGTATATGTGGTGACTCCATTTTATTCCTTGTGATATGATAAGGAATAATAAACACAGACACTGATAACTCAGATTTTATAAGCTGCTAATAATAAAAGTGCCTGTGCCTCAATATTAGGAATTTTATTGATGTCAACTATCCTAATTACATTTGTATAGGAAGTTTTAATGGAGAAGGCAATGGCACCCCACTCCAGTACTCTTGCCTGGAAAATCCCATGGATGGAGGAGCCTGGTAGGCTGCAGTCCACGGGGTCAACCCGCTAAGAGTCGGATACGACTTAGCAACTTCACTTTCACTTTTCACTTTCATGCATTGGAGAAGGAAATGGCAACCCACTCCAGTGTTCTTGCCTGGAGAATCCCAGGGACGGGGGAGCCTGGCGGGCTGCTGTCTATGGGGTTGCACAGAGTCGGACACGACTGAAGTGACTTAGCAGCAGCAGCAGCAGGAAGCAATAAATGTCAGCAAGAGATATATAGCCATTATGAGTGTAACAAGGAGAAACGGGTGTTCTTGTTTATTTCTGTTTCTAAAAGGATCCTTCCTAATTCTCTAAAGCTAATTTTAACACTAAAACGATTCATTAAGTATCTATTTATATAGGTTACTTTGTTAAATGTTGCTCAAGGCCTGATGAACCGTCATAACTAAAATTTTTTTCTAGAACATTTACTAACTATACTAAGACTTAATTACCTGGTATTTAATAGCACCAACATAGTACCAGAATTCTCATGTCCTCAGAGGGGCCTTCCCCAAATCTAGATAGAATTATTCCTATGTGCCTCCAATTATTCCTATGTGCCTCCTTTGCAACATTCACTTCAGTTATAATTTATTAACTGCGGAATTAATTTAATAGCCATTTTCCCAGCTAATCTGTAAATTCCAGAGAAGTAGAGCTGGTTCTATTTTATTCTGTACTCTGAACACTTAGCCCAGTGCAGGCATATCATTATCCATCAGTATATGTTGAATTAAAAGATATGTATGATGGATTAGGGAAATATCCCAGACTCTTATACATTGGGAAATGTAGGAAGAAGAGCATAAAGAGAGGGAGAAAACAAAGATTTCTTCACGGAAAGTGAAAAAGGGTGTTCTTGTTTATTTCAGTTTATTTCAGCTATTAAACATACAAAGTTAACCCATACAGATCTTTGTTTGAAAAGACTGGGGGAGGGCAAGTGTCCAATGCATCCATGAAAACTTTGTCTAAGCCCAATAAGTTTAAATTGTGGAACAGTGATATTCATAACGAGATTTCCCATTCTTCCTTCAAACCACCAAGCTTATCAATGGTCTCAGGACCAGCCCCGCCCCAGCTGGAACGGACTGGGTATTGGCTCCAGTCATCAGTCAGGCTCTGGCCAATACATTTTTTTTTTTTTTTTCATGAGCTCAGCACAACCAAACTGTTGGCTGTCAGCTGGGCAGTAGAAATGTTAATAGCAAAGCAGCAAACATTTTTCATTTGGGGTTTTCCTTTGTGATGCTAAAAATGAGGTAAAAAATCACCATGGCAATGAATACAAAGCTGGTGAATCTGCAGGGACATCAAAAGTGTTAGGCTCTTGGAATTAAAATAATGAGAACAATAGTCTCTCCGCACCCTTCTACCCATGCACGCGTGTGCACACATACACACACACACACACACCCCACATAGGGTAGGAGAGAAATCTTTCCATGAGTGCAGACAGTCACCAAGTTTGAAGAGCTTAGACATACACACTCATTCACTTAAACCTAAACTACTTTTGCTTTTTAAACTGAAGCGGAAATATTCCAGTGGACCTTCGAGTAACTGTCGCTACCTTACAGATGGAACTTGGAAGCAAACTCATTCAAATGTTTACATAATGTACAATTGTTTAAAGAAAGTTTTGTTCTGAATGATGCTCTTCAAAATATCCTATTTTCCCAAGCTAAGTGAAAATGTCCCCAAAAGAGTTTCTTTTATATAACAGTACCTCCTGGCTCCTCAACCCCCAAGTATCAGCATAATACTTGTAAACTTCTTTTAGTAAGTACACTCTGCCCCAGATTGAATTCTTACAAACTTCACCCTGAAGAATTTTGCAATTAAAAATAGCACATGAACCTAAGGTTGGTGTTTCTACGGAAGCCTTTCACAGTTAGCCTTGGGGGAAGGCTGTTTGCAAGAATGAATTGTAGTCAAAGTTCCTATCTTCTTGGTTAGCCTGGCCCAGGATTCTAAGACACTTTTGTATCTAAGAATACCTGGGCTTGTCAGAGAAGTCTCATCACAGCTAACTGACAGGTTTACACATTACCTGCACCTCTGTATATTAACAAAGATCATCTATTAGTGAGGACAGTTCAGGAACCATAATAAGGAAAGAACATGCTGTTTATACATATGGACAAGTCAGGCATGTATATGTGGTGACTCCATTTTATTCCTTGTGATATGATAAGGAATAATAAACACAGACACTGATAACTCAGATTTTATAAGCTGCTAATAATAAAAGTGCCTGTGCCTCAATATTAGGAATTTTATTGATGTCAACTATCCTAATTACATTTGTATAGGAAGTTTTAATGGAGAAGGCAATGGCACCCCACTCCAGTACTCTTGCCTGGAAAATCCCATGGATGGAGGAGCCTGGTAGGCTGCAGTCCACGGGGTCAACCCGCTAAGAGTCGGATACGACTTAGCAACTTCACTTTCACTTTTCACTTTCATGCATTGGAGAAGGAAATGGCAACCCACTCCAGTGTTCTTGCCTGGAGAATCCCAGGGACGGGGGAGCCTGGCGGGCTGCTGTCTATGGGGTTGCACAGAGTCGGACACGACTGAAGTGACTTAGCAGCAGCAGCAGCAGGAAGCAATAAATGTCAGCAAGAGATATATAGCCATTATGAGTGTAACAAGGAGAAACGGGTGTTCTTGTTTATTTCTGTTTCTAAAAGGATCCTTCCTAATTCTCTAAAGCTAATTTTAACACTAAAACGATTCATTAAGTATCTATTTATATAGGTTACTTTGTTAAATGTTGCTCAAGGCCTGATGAACCGTCATAACTAAAATTTTTTTCTAGAACATTTACTAACTATACTAAGACTTAATTACCTGGTATTTAATAGCACCAACATAGTACCAGAATTCTCATGTCCTCAGAGGGGCCTTCCCCAAATCTAGATAGAATTATTCCTATGTGCCTCCAATTATTCCTATGTGCCTCCTTTGCAACATTCACTTCAGTTATAATTTATTAACTGCGGAATTAATTTAATAGCCATTTTCCCAGCTAATCTGTAAATTCCAGAGAAGTAGAGCTGGTTCTATTTTATTCTGTACTCTGAACACTTAGCCCAGTGCAGGCATATCATTATCCATCAGTATATGTTGAATTAAAAGATATGTATGATGGATTAGGGAAATATCCCAGACTCTTATACATTGGGAAATGTAGGAAGAAGAGCATAAAGAGAGGGAGAAAACAAAGATTTCTTCACGGAAAGTGAAAAAGGGTGTTCTTGTTTATTTCAGTTTATTTCAGCTATTAAACATACAAAGTTAACCCATACAGATCTTTGTTTGAAAAGACTGGGGGAGGGCAAGTGTCCAATGCATCCATGAAAACTTTGTCTAAGCCCAATAAGTTTAAATTGTGGAACAGTGATATTCATAACGAGATTTCCCATTCTTCCTTCAAACCACCAAGCTTATCAATGGTCTCAGGACCAGCCCCGCCCCAGCTGGAACGGACTGGGTATTGGCTCCAGTCATCAGTCAGGCTCTGGCCAATACATTTTTTTTTTTTTTTTCATGAGCTCAGCACAACCAAACTGTTGGCTGTCAGCTGGGCAGTAGAAATGTTAATAGCAAAGCAGCAAACATTTTTCATTTGGGGTTTTCCTTTGTGATGCTAAAAATGAGGTAAAAAATCACCATGGCAATGAATACAAAGCTGGTGAATCTGCAGGGACATCAAAAGTGTTAGGCTCTTGGAATTAAAATAATGAGAACAATAGTCTCTCCGCACCCTTCTACCCATGCACGCGTGTGCACACATACACACACACACACACACCCCACATAGGGTAGGAGAGAAATCTTTCCATGAGTGCAGACAGTCACCAAGTTTGAAGAGCTTAGACATACACACTCATTCACTTAAACCTAAACTACTTTTGCTTTTTAAACTGAAGCGGAAATATTCCAGTGGAAACATTCCACTCCAGGTTTATGCCAAGACTCTCCTCTTCCTCCTGGGAGGCCTCTCCACCCACAGCACCTCCAGACAAGACATGCACACTCATTCACTTAAACCTAAACTACTTTTGCTTTTTAAACTGAAGCGGAAATATTCCAGTGGAAACATTCCACTCCAGGTTTATGCCAAGACTCTCCTCTTCCTCCTGGGAGGCCTCTCCACCCACAGCACCTCCAGACTGGGCCTATTCCCTCTTTTAAATTCTAATCTCAACGTGGCACATGCTTCTGATTTGCTCTCTGGACTATCAGGATCCCTGTCTCCTCCTATAGAAGGGCTAATTATTAAGTAATTAAGGTTCATTTAATAAAAACAGACATCAGTCGGGGGACAGACCTTGCGGCTGCAAACCCTGTCTTGCTTTTAAATATTCAGCAACATGGTCATATCCTACGACTGCCGGGGAGAGCTGCCTTCAATGCTTTGCCTGCTCCAAATTAAAGCCTCACAGCTACGTCCCTTCAAAGCCAGACCTTGTTTGCCCCCTTTTAATTTTCAAATTAGCCCAGAGGAAGAGAATAGACAGAATTCAAAGAGAGGTTTTCCAGATTCGGTTGCTTTTCAGCAGCCAGAAGACCAACAAAGGATTATTAGAATACGTTATAAGCACATTTCTCCATGTTCCTCTGAGAGTTATCATTTCCCTTCTTTATTTTTTTCCCCAAGTTTTCGCTTTTGTTTTAGCATCTTCATTTTCACTGGTGAAATGACAGGCTCCTAGGTGGCTGGCTGGAAAGTGGTGGCTGGAATGGGGCATTGCAAGCCAAGTCTAGGAAGTGTGTCTGGCGGGTACCAGCCACTCTCCGCCGGTGTGTGGTCTGGGAAGAAATATCCATGTGGCCGATTAGTTGAAATCAGAAGGATGTAACAGAAGAAGTATGAAAGGGAGAGAAAACTGTAGGCAAATGACACAGTTTGTCCAGCTCTGTAAGATTAGAAGCACGTAAATAACTCATTTCCTTGGGGAAAAAAAAAAAAAATATGGAGACATGTCATCATATAAGACTTTCTTGGAATCACCCATGTGGTTTATTCAACATAAACATGCTAGGGACTGCTCTGGTGGCTTGAATGGCTAGGAATCCACCTCTCAATGAAGAGGACACAGGTTCCATCCCTGATCTGGGAAGAACCCACATGCTGTGGGGCAACTTAGCCCAGGCACCACAAGTATGGAGCCTGTGCTCGGCAACAAGAGAAGCCCCAACAACGAGAAGGCCATGCAGGGCAGCTAAAGAGCATCCCCCGCTCACTGCAACCAGGGGAAGCCTGTGTGCAGCAGTGAAGACCCAGCATAGCCAAAATTAAATACATAAATAAAACACTCTCTAATGGGCTGGTATTTTCCCAGATCTTTCAAAACTGATTACACATTAGACTTGGAATCAAGTGGTCATTTTTGGAACTCCTGTAATCCATGAGTGATCAAGAGTCAGTTTGAATAGAGGTCTATCATCATTTCATCAGCTTGCCTTGCTAGATTCTTGGCCTTCATATCCATTGGAGCAATTCAGGATTCTCCAAGTCACCCCTGTTAATAGCATCCTTAGGGCCTCTGGTAGCCAACATCACACCTTCGAAGAATTCGAAAAGGGTGCTCTCTTTGAAGGGATGAGTTTACAAAGGTCTTCCATGGGGTTGGCTAGCAAATCTGGAGTTGGGCTTCAGGGCCTGCCTAACCTTCCCTTGGAGACTGTTCTCACACATGAACTACACCCATGTGCCTGGCAGCTCTGTCCCCCATCTCTTGACTTCATGATCCGCAATCAGTCAAGCATGCTTCAGCTCGGCTCATCCACGTCATTTGTTAACTCTGGGGTCAACAGAGGCAGATCTTAGAAGCATCTTTCCAGGTAGCAAGTTAATAACTATTTTTCCTCATCCTTCTGAGCTATTATGCAATATGTATTTCCCAGAACATGAGTAAATAATGAACAGAGCTATATCACCTCTTTCTCAAAGTTACATTGTATTGTATTCAGAGAGAGAGAGATTCTTTTTCAAATTTAATCAAATCATATTGAACATCAATGCCATTTTTGTCATATGAGTTGATACACTGCCTTTGAAAAGTGATTCATCAATGTATATCATAACAATGGAACTCAAGAACTTCACTTCTAGGAATCTTTCCATAAACATATGAAAAAAAAGCTATACACACACACACAATTATTCAGTACAGCATTACTTAAAATAGTGAACATTAGAAAATGAGCTAATTGCTGATTATAATAAGCAACTGATGATTGTGTAAGCAAATTATGGAATATCCAGTATACTTATCATAATACAACCATATAAAATTGTTAATAGTTTTTAAAGTGAGGAAAATTATCCCCCCCCCTTTTTTTTTTGTCTAGAACAAGCATATCTGAAAGTATACAAAAGGACATTTTGCTAATAATTCTAACCCTCTATTCAGTGTGGATTAAAAAAAAAAAAACTATTCACAAGCATATTGATTTTCATGAAAAGATGTTTACCTCCACAGGCTTTGACAATAACTTTATTTTCATTCTCTACTTTGCAGATAAAATTCTTATTACAAAACCTGAGATTGGTTTATAATCGATAGTAATGAATAATTTTACAGAATTCAGGCTCAGGCTTTCCATCAAGCTTAAATTTCATTATGCATGGCTAACAAATGGTCACAACATTCACGAAAGCTGATTATGAATGTGGCTGATATTTGCTGGGCCAACCTGTAAACTGGGCTTGTCTCAAGGCAGGCAAATCATCCAAACAACAGAAAAGCAAGCTCTTAAAGTTGTAGGACTCTTTGTTTTACATCAAGTAACTGCCACCAGCCCTTCCATACTATCTAGGTTCTCCAGATAACCCTGCCACAAATCTCCACCACCACTGATTACATCATCTTATGGGAATTTCCAAAGTACTTTTTGTTCACTCACTTAGTCAGTGTGGTGGTAAATTTCATATGTGGATATAAGTACACCATGGGGTGCTAAGGCTTTTGGTTAAACGTTATTCTGAGTGTATCTGTGAAGTGTTTCTAGATTAATATTTGAATCAGTAGACGGAGGAAAGCAGATTGCCCCCCGGTGGGGCTCATCCTGTCCATTGAGCCCTTGCACAAAACAAAAAGGTGGAGTAAGAGGATTTGTTCTTTCCGCCTGACTTTGAGCTGGGACACCAGGTTTCTCAAGCATTTAGATTGAAACCACAACTAGCACTTACACAGTTTGCTTTACTGGATCGCTTTACTGGACTCTTTGCCAACGGCAGGAGGATTTCTCAGCATCCACAGTCTCACGTGTTTCTCTGGAGAACTACACAATCAGTCAACATTTATTGGGGCTCCTAACATGTGGCAGGGGAGGCTTCCCTGGTGGCTCGATCGTAAAGAATCTGCCTGCCAGTGCAGGAGAAGCGGCTTTGATCCCTGGGTCTGGAAGGTGCCCTGGAGAAGGAAAGGGCAATCCACTCTAGTATTCTTGCCTGGGAAATCCCATGGACAAAGGAGCCTGGCAGGCTACAGTCCATGGGGTTGCAAAAGAATCAGATACAACTTGGCGACTACACAAGAGCAGTATGTGGCAGGCAGCTTCCAAATGGCCTGAGAAATATAATGATGAAAATTGATACTAGCTTCTCTCATCAAAGAGCTCTTCTGGATTTTGGAAGTCCAAGGGAGAAGTCTGAGATTCATATTCATCATATTTCTTGAGTGAAACACGCTAAAGCCCCAATAACAGGAGAGCCCGAAGCAAAAAAACTTAGCAAGAGATAACCAGAGATCAAATTGCCAACATCCGCTGGATCATAATCAACCCTGGGATTTCTTTGGAAGGAATGATGCTAAAGCTGAAACTCCAGTACTTTGGCCACCTCATGCGAAGAGTTGACTCATTGGAAAAGACTCTGATGCTGGGAGGGATTGGGGGCAGGAGGAGAAGAGGACGACCGAGGATGAGATGGCTGGATGGCATCACTGACTCAATGGATGTGAGTCTGAGTGAACTCCGAGAGATGGTGATGAACAGGGAGGCCTGGCGTGCTGCGATTCATGGGGTCGCAAAGAGTCGGACACGACTGAGCGACTGAACTGAACTGAACTGAACCCTGTTAGTTTCAAAGCTCACTGAAACAATAACCTATTGAGGGACTTCCCTGGTGGTCCAGTGGTTAAGAATTTACCTTCCAATGCAGGGGATTCAGGTTCAGTCCCTTTTGAAGGACTAATATCTCACATGCCACAGGGCAATAAGCCTGTGCAGAGCAACTAGAGAAAGACCACATGCCACAATGAAGACCCAGCACAGCCAGAATTTAAAAAAAATAATAATAATTTTAAAAGAATCTGTTGGGTTATGATTGTTTCAAACTTTTTATTGACTGTATCATCCAAAAGATTAAATATTCTTCTACCTGTTAATCAATTAACCCAAATGCTGATTTTTCTTGCTACCAGTAGCATTGATTGAATACATACTAGGCACTATATAAGGTATAATAATATGAAGTATAGCCTCTACCTAGCTGTAAAGGGCTCTACTAAAATTCCCCAGAAACATCTTGTATTTTCAGCTTGTTAGGTAGGACCACCCTCCTTTCAATATAAAGGATTTTTTTCCTGTAAAAAATATGACTGACTCCTATGTTTAGATCTTGTAGACACAGATCAAAGAAAGGAGAAACCTAACTGGAACAAGTTTTCAGTGAAAACAGTGGTTTCAGCTCAATACCTACCTCTATTTCAGTATATAACTGATTAAAGTTAATTTGATAACAGATGAAGTGAAAGTCACTCAAAGAGTCCTGTCCGACTCTGCAACCCCATGGAATACAGTCCCTGGAATTGTCTAGGCCAGAATACTGGGTAGCCTTTCCCTTCTCCAGGGGATCTTCCCAACCCAGAGGTTGAACCCAGGTCTCCTGCATTGCAGGCAGATTCTTTATAGCTGAGCCACAAGGGAAGCCCAATAACAGCTAAGATTCACGTCAAATATATCAAAAGGATTAAATTCTTTCTCTGATAATTCCAGTATTATTTTTCCTCCCCACAAAATCTACCTGAAATATGAGAATCAAGAAACCCCAGCGGAAATAACCATTTAGATGAAAACTTCTGGTAAATCTATATAATTGAAACTTTGATTTGGAAGCACCTACTGGGAGAAAATTGGAGCTAATGAGACATTTGCATCCAGTGCATTTGCACAATGGAGATGGGAAGACAAAATACGTCACTTCACTGCTGAACGTGTATGATTGTCCACCTTCTCTACCGAGACCTTGAGGAAATCAAACCATTTAAGAAATTACCAAAAACGTGTAGCTTGTCCCAGAGTTACCAAATACCCCTGATAGGATGAGCCATTCAAATGAAAAAAAAAAAAAAAAGTGTCTGATGCCAAAATTCAATCCATATTTTGGGATTTGTTTCAAACTCACCATAATCAATATCTACCACAAGAACCTGAACTAGTCATTTTTTCCAACTTATCTTTTTGTATACCTAATGCTTAGCAATCATTTCCTGTTGAAAAATGTCAGTAAATTAGACAACAGTAAGTCATCTTCCCTGAAAACCTTTCAGCTGTGGTCATTCGGGCGGGCTCGATAGTATCATCTGATACTTGGACTGAGAATAAGACAGGAAAAGGACATAGCTGGGCAGTCAGAGAGGTATTTTTTCTGTTTCTTAGGGGTGTAGTAGTAAGTAAAACTTTCCTTCAGGACAGCGCCAAGTCTCCAGTATGAGAGTACTTAAACACTTTTACAGAATCACAGATAACACTACTTCCAAGCTTGTTTATGCTCTTTCCTGATCTTATGATCTATGAGCATAAACCAAAAAAATTAAAGTATTAAGAATTATGTCTTAAAAGGGAACATGGTTCAATAGATACAAAATGAACTTTGAAGAGCAGGGGGCAAAGAGGAGCATGGCAAAGGGTTAGACTAAGGAAGTCATATATTACAGATAATTCAGACAGAGCACCAACTTGATATGTTTGCAAATCATTCATTATTAAGGAATTCGGAGCAAGAAAATTACGTGATCAGATATACAATTTTTGAAGACCATTCTGGCGTCTGTATAGAGGATGAGTGGGACTGAGGTCACAGCTGAAGCCAAGAGTGGAAACAAGACTCTCACGAACAGTAGCTGAGGTGAAAGAAAACAGGGTGTGTACTGGGAAACAAACTCAAACTAGCAATCTTTTACTCCCACCTCTGGGCCTGGGAGTCGAATCCTCACATAGCCTGATCTGATTTACCTCTTTGTATAAGAATCTTTTTCCATTTCAGGCTCCGTGGATGTTCCTTTGTTCTGATGAAGAGTGTATGTCACTGATCCTTAGGCACATTCCCAAGTCTTCAGTATTTCAAACTCCACAGCAAGGGTCTGGAGAATTTTCTACTATGGCACAGAAGGGTGCAAGCAGGCCAACTGCCCTGCACCAGCTTTTGGGGGACCCCCTGGCCATGGGGAAATGCTGCCCACTGCTGGGACTGACCTGGCCTCTTGTTTACCTGAGTAAAGCACTATTCCATCCAGTGCTTGGCTGCGTTTTGTTCGCCTCGGCAGCCCAGATACTGAGACACAGTGGACAGAAGTGTCTGGTGTCCACCCCTGGGAAGGATAACAAGTGCCCTGTGCTCTGTCCCCCAGCTCGGGTAAGGGAGGTAAAAATGAGAACAGGAAACAAGAGAGAGGCTAGATACATTTCAAGGCAAAATCAACAAAACCTGTTGAAGGCTGAGTGTGGGTTGTGAGGGAAAGGGATAGATCAAGAACCAGCCCTGGTTTCCAAAAAAAAAAAAAAAAAATTTAGGTTATGGGGGAAGGGAATTTGGCTTGGGTTAAGTGGGTGTATGTGGTAGTTTGAAGAAAGCCAGAAAAAAAGGACACTTTAAGAGATGTGGTATTAAAACTTGAACAACAGTAAGAGACCAAGTAAATCACTGGCTGTCAAGCTCTGAATCTCAAAGTTGAAAGGATCAGAGGTCATCATCAAAGTTCTTTCCATTTGTAAAATTATATAACCATGTGATTCTATGTTTAAACAACTTAATATGTGACCAGACCGTACAGTCACCCAACATTTAACAAAACTAACGCAATAGAGAGTATAAATTATTGGAGACAGAGAAGTAAATAAAACATTTCCCATCACTGCCCTGATAGAGCTGCCGGTCTAGGAAAGATACGGTGCTCATCAGACATTTATCACAAAGACACCAAAAGAGACTTAAGAACAAGCTTGGAGATTTATGCTGTGAGTGATTTTGATTTGTTAGTCACTCAATCACGTCTAACTCTTTTGCAAGCCCACAGACTCTAGCCCACCAGGCTCCTCTGTCCATCAGATTTCCCAGGCAAGAATATTGGAGAGGGTTGCCATTTTTTTATCCGGGGAATTTTCCCAACCCATGTATTAAACCCACATCTCCTGTATTAGCAAGTGGATTCTTTACCACTGAGCCACCAGGTAAGAAAGAAGCCAATAAAGCCTGCCCAATATTGCAAAAACTGACCAACTCAAGTTAATGTGAACAATTCTTGTTCCTTTGTTTATTATCCCAAGTGAACTACCTTGTCATTTATTGAGCCTTCCCATTAATTTAGTCCCTCTGATTTACTTTAGCTCTGTAGATAAAACTCTTGTTGTCAAAGGCTATCTAAAATATTGTTATTTTTAAGATATACAGCTTTTCACTAACTAAGAGAAGATCAAAAGTATAAGTTTCCAACAGCTAGATTTATCCTAAACTTTACCAAGTTCTTTGAATTGACTTTGAATGAAGATTTGCTCTCTTTGAAGCGAACTCTTCTGTACTTAACTCTTCTCTTGCCTTTAGCATTTGAGGATTTGAGACAATCTTTAGAGTGATTTACAGATGCTACTTCTGTGTCAGAGTGGTGTTTGAGACACACAGGACATCTTATGGTGATCTCTATTCATCCTTTTGGGAAATATGCTGCTGAGTTGAGTCTTAGATCTAGGATCATCTATTAAGTTACCAGTGAAATCCATCAGTCTTAAGTCCCTTATGAATTATGTGTGAGATGCATCTTTAAAGCAATTTCTCACCACTAAATGTATTAAGGGTTAACCTGATTTTATTGGGGATCTCAGAATATAGTATTATTTCTCAAATTTCTCATAGATATATACCATAGTAAGTATATTTTCTTGGGTTTATGAGGTCATTCACTCTCCATATCTATCTCCTGTAGTTATAGCAACAAAATGCCCTGTAGTAACTAGTCTTTTCATTTAGCTTCTGAACATGGCTTTCTACTTCCCATCTGACTGCTCAGCTTTGCCACCCCTCTGCTCTCTGCCTGATTTCTTTACTTCTTCACACTTTCTGAGGGCTGAGCCTTGTCTGGATTTGTTTATTGTTCTAGCCTAGGTGTCTGGTACTTAGTAGGCACTCAATACACCTTTGCTGAATGCACAAGTATCTGAATCCAACTCAAGCTTTCAGATCCAAATCAAATCTATTTTCCCTTTGCTTCTCTGATATCCCATCAAATATATATTTTGCTGGCTCTCATTTGGCAATCCACAACCAGTCATTGATATCATTATCTTATTTTCATGCATCTCTTCTATTTGGTTAAATTTTAGATTGCTTACAGATACATACATTTCTTGATATTTTGTGACTATTCACAGCTCAGTGTCTCACATAGGGAAAACATCAAATAATACCCTTGTTTTAAGTCTGATCACACTGAGGAGTGATTATTTCTGCTTTACCCCTTTACTCAAAGGGCCATCTGTTAAGAAAACTCTAAAACAGTTAGCTTCAGTTGATTTATTTCATCTTAAAGTTTTGATAGCAGATCTTTTCCATTTCAGAATATTTTAATGGTGGCCTCAATCTGTGCAAAAGTCTCATTAATTGCAATTTAGAACCTATAACTTGCAATAACTTAGATCTTAAAGAGTTGGACTATCTTTAAAACTGTCAAGAGATTTTGCAAGCAAAGTAATTGGACAAAAACAATTTACAGTGCACTCTGCGCTTTTAACGTGACTTCTCTGGATTCTGAAATATGGGACGTGGTTATGTAGTTTTTAAAACTCCACTTATCAAATCCCTGCTTTACAGGGATGGTTTGATGTCACTCTACACGCTTCTCTAAAAGTAATCTATATGCTTTCTGAAAGTAAGAATAATATTTCAATTTCTACAGTCTCTTCTGCCGAGCACAGTTCCTTTGCAGTAGTATGTGGTTAATGGTAATTGATCAATTAATTATTAAAAGCTGGATTTTTCATCTGTATTCCTTCAATAATCTTTCTATCCTCCATTAATTGTTATCATTGTTTCCAGAATTCTCAAGTGAATATGAAGATAAACAAATATTAGTTTCATCATTTAAGGCTGAAAGAGAGCTTAGAGATGAAATAAATCTAATCATTTCAATTTATGGAAAACATGTGTCAAATATATAAAATTAACATTTTACCCCATCTTCAATATATTCTCTCCAATTTTTATATATTAGAGATTCTGTATATCTCAGAGTATATGCCTATATCTGTGATATTTATGCACACATACATGTGCATGATTAATAAGCATTCTTACATGTGTTTGTGTATATGTATATAGATATAGATACAGAAGAAGGGGACGATCGAGGATAAGATGGCTGGATGGCATCACGGACTCGATGGACGTGAGTCTGAGTGAACTCCGGGAGTTGGTGATGGACATGGAGGCCTGGCGTGCTGTGATTCATGGGGTCGCAAAGAGTCGGACACAACTGAGCGACTGAACTGAACTGAACTGAACTGACAGATATATAGAGAGTATGTCTGTATGCTTATTTATATGTGTACAACTATAGGCAAATATATACATAGATAACTCTACATTTCAAGTGGATTTATGTTTACAAACACATACATTTACTTCAAACGTATTCCTACAAAGATGTATAGTTGACTATTAAACAAGTAGAGAATTAATTGGGCAAAGTGATCATATTAATATAGCACATTGTCCCTCATTGTTAAGAAGGAGTAATTGTTGTTGACAATTAATCTTAAATAATTGGACAATTAACACAATTTTTCTCACCATTGTTATGTTTTATCACTATTTTACCTTTATAAAACACACTTTTCATACTTGTTTCTCTCCACTAAATTTTTCAAGCAATCAAAACTTAGATTTAAAGAATAAACTGACTCCAGTTTTATCATTTAGAGAAATGGTAATAGCCTTATAAATCAGGAGCTTGTCCATTATACAGATTTTTTTTTTGATATGACTCAAACTTATCAGCAAAGATGCCTTATTATTCACACCAAGTTGAACTGCTAATTTTCAGAGAAAAATGCACCTGTGTAAAAAGAAAATATACCTTTAAATTGCATTATCCACTGACAGGACCACATACTGTTTTGTCCTGGTTGTTAATACAGAAATCAGAAGGTGTAAATCTCTTCATCTTCCTGTCAGCACTTCTGGTCAGGGTGTTAATGGCTTATAGGCAGGAAGGTGCACAGGCTTATAGCCAATCAGCAATGAAACCATTTAATCAGCTTTTCAAACAGGAAGTGCAAGTTGAGCAGGTAGGGGAGCTCTGCACTAATGCATTTAGACAGAAACATCTTAAATCTCTGATTAAAACAAGGGACAAGAGAGCTTAATCCTCTGCGATATAAAGTGGGTAGAAGAGATCCACTTCATTTATTAAGCGGTCTACTAATCTTACCAATTGAAAATAAATTATCAGCATCTGAACAGATTTCTTTTCAAAGGCTAAAACCAGACACCCTCTGCCAGATAAAAGTACTCTATGTACCTTCAGAGACGAGAAGCATCAGAAAGGTCTCTTGCTTGGAAAAACTAACACTTCTAAGCACAGATGGTTTGGTCTGGTACAGAAGATGTAAAGTGTCTAATTCTGAGACAAGCTGGACTGAAAAATCATGAATGATGATCAATAACAGTTGCATAAACTATACAATGAAAATATAGAAATGTTCCATTTGACATTCTTGAGGGGAAATAAACACAGGATGTTCAGATAATTGCCTAAAATATCTTGGGAGAAATACCCTGATATCCACCAGGGTTGTATTATAAAAAGCATTCAAGTTGCAAGCAATTTATTCAAATACTTGTTAATGAATGAGAGGGAAAATGATCATCATGAACAAGGTCTAAAAATAAATGTTAATACAATTAGTGTTTTTTATCTTAACTTCCTAGTACTAAACTGTGAACAAATGCCTTTTGCTGGAGCTATCTCTTTGAGTGAAAATGGCATGGGTAGAGAAAACACAATGTAAAGTACTAAGCAACACAGTGTAGGTTACCTCTCCATTTCTACAAATAAATACTAATGCCAACTTTAAAAAAAAAATCATTAAGTTTTTCTAAAATGCTTGGAGAAGAGATAGTGAAAGGAAAAATGAGCTACCTTAATTAGGCCTAAACGTTGCAGAGTGAGAACAAGATTTAGATAAAAATACAAGCAATCTGCTGCTGCTGCTAAGTCGCTTCAGTCGTGTCCGACTCTGTGTGACCCCATAGACGGCAGCCCACCAGGCTCCCCCGTCCCTGGGATTCTCCAGGCAAGAACACTGGAGTGGGTTGCCATTTCCTTCTCCAATGCATGAAAGTGAAAAGGGAAAGTGAAGTTGCTCAGTTGTGTCTGACTCTTCGCGACCCCATGGACTGCAGCCCACCAGGCTCCTCCGTCCACGGGATTTTCCAGGCAAGAGTACTCTACACAGTCTTAATTTGAGATGAGGAATCAGGCTTGCAATACCAGTTGTAAACTGACTCAAAATCTTGCTTTTCTTTTCTTTGACACAGAAATGTCTCCCATATTTGCCAAGGCAACTCCATTCCAAGCGAGTCCTCCTCCTGTTCCACTAGGATAACCTACAGTATATGCGGGGGGCCGGGGAGGCTTCCGCGGCAGCCCAGTGGTAAAGAATTCGGCTGCAATGCAGGGGACACAGGTTTAGTCCCTGAGTCAGGAAGATCACCTGGAGAAGGAAATGGCAACCCATTCCAGTACTCTTGCCTAGGAAATCCATGGACGGAGGAGCCTGGTGGGCTACTGTCCATGGGATCACAAGAGAGTCAGAGACAATAGTAACAGCTTGAAACAAAAACTCTATAGCAAAGGTCAGCAAACCATATAGTCCACTGGCCAAATCTGGTCTGCCACCTTTTGTAGGACCCATAAGCTAACAAGGATTGAACAAAAGCAAAAAAAAAAAAAAAGTCATGACATGTGAAAATTACATGAAATTCAAATACCAGTATCCATAAAAATTAAGTGCAATTGTATGGACGGTGATGTCCATTTCTTGAGCTATTGTCTATGACTGATTTCAAGCTACAGAGAAAGAGATGACTAGTTGTGGCAGAAACTACGTGACCTGAAAATCCAGAAACATTTATTATCTGGTCCTTTAGGAGAAAAAAGAATTTGAGTCCTTGACCACGATAATGCTGATGCAGGAGTTCTAAATTAACTAGCCAATTTCACTCAGTCAATGTGGTTGGGAGAATACGCTACCCATCTGGCGTATCTGACCTACGTGAACAATCGCACAAAAACAGATCCCTTAGTGCCTTACTGTGGTGTTGGAGAAGACTCTTGAGAGTCCCTTGGACTGCAAGGAGATCCAACCAGTCCATTCTGAAGATCAGCCCTGGGATTTCTTTGGAAGGAATGATGCTAAAGCTGAAACTCCAGTACTTTGGCCACCTCATGAGAAGAGTTGGAAAAGACTCTGATACTGGGAGGGATTGGGGGCAGGAGGAGAAGGGGATGACAGAGGATGAGATGGCGGGATGGCATCATTGACTCGACGGACATGAGTCTGAGTGCACTCCGGGATTTGGTGATGGACAGGGAGGCCTGGCGTGGTGCGATTCATGGGGTCGCAAGAGTCAGACACGACTGAGCGACTGAACTAACTGAACTAGTGCCTCACCATTCCATGCAGACACAGCTCTGAGGGCACGTGCTCACTTCCAATGTAACTGTTATGAAGACAATAAAGGAGGTAAAAGAAAACCTTTATGAAACAGCTTTTTTCCACTTCCTTTTTGGTCTATTCATATTTCTCCAGTTGCTTAGCTAATAAGTAATAATAAGTAATACAGTATTTATTATAACAGGAATTGTGGAATTTCCAGAATCTTGTATTAGAGAAGTTTAAGCAAGGAAGACATTCCAGTACTAATCCCTCCAAATTGCAATCAACATGGCATTTCAGCTTTTCTTCCTAAACTTTCTGGATAAAACAAATGCAAGATAGGATTAGAAAATGAAGAGTTTGTTTCTGGATGTGTAAGAAGTTCAAAAGATAAAATAGCTAACAAATTTCTTCATATTTTTCTACTTATATTCCCATGTATTGAATATTTTTAAGACCAACTCCTCTGGAGGTAGTACTTTCAGGGATTTTGGCACAGTGATTTATTAATTTATTCAACAAGTGTTTACTGAGCACCTAGTATATTCCAGAAACTACTCCAGGAATTAAGAATAATAAATCAAAAGGGAAAGAAAAGAACTCTTCCCTAGTAAAAGAAATTATATACTTTGTACGAAGGTCCGTATAGTCAAAGCTATCGATTTTTCCAGTAGTCATGTACAGATGTGAGAGCTGGATCATAAAGAAGGCTGACTGCCGAAGAACTGATGCTTCTGAACTGTGATGCTAAAGGAGACTCTCGAGAGTCCCTTGGACTGCAAGGAGATCCAACCAGTCCATCCTAAAGGAAATCAGTCCTGAATCTTCATTGGAAGGACTGATGCTGAAGCTGAAGCTCCAATACTTTGGCCACCTGATGTGAAGACTCATTTGAAAAGACCCTGATGCTGGAAAGGACTGAAGGCAGGAGGAGAAGGGGACGGCAGAGGATGAGATGGTTGGATGGCATCACCGACTTGATGGACATGAGTCTGAGCAAACTCTGGAAGAGAGTGAAGGATAGGGAAGCCTGGTGTGCTTCAGTCCATGGGACTGCAAAAAGTTGGGTACAACTTAGCAACTGAACAAGAGGAATTAGGAAATAAATTGATAAAAATGAAGTATGAGACGAGGATGACTATCATGAAAAAAGGGACGTAAGGAAAGGGGTTTAAGTGCATGTGGGCTGGGATCTGGCAGGTCATTAAGGGACTTACCTTCAGAAGACCTCAATGATGTGAGGGAGTATGGCCATGAGGTTATGTTTGAGAAAGCATGCCAAGCCAGAGGGAGGCACACACGCAGAGGCTGTAAGGTGGGCACCAGGAGGAAGGCACACGGATGGGCTATGGGGGATGTAACACTGAATCGGCTCCAAAACCTACTTTAAAGGTCACTCCAGGTGTGTAAGAGAGAGAGAGTCCATAAACGTTTCTAATCCAAAGTATAAAGTGTGCTACAAAAGAAAGAAACAGATTTAAAAGTGCCAGAAGACAGGGTGATTCTTTCAGACTCAGAGCATAAGAACAGAGTTGGTGAAGAAGAGGTTTTTTTTTTTTTTTTTTAATTGCGTTAGAGTTGATGTACAATGCTATGTGAGTTGCAGGTGTATAATAGTGATTCACAATTTTTAAAGGTATACTCCATTTATAGTTACTATAAAATAGTGGCTATATTCCCTGTATTGTACACTATTATCTTTGTAGCTTATTGTATATAATAGTTTGTACCTCTTACTCCCCACTCATATATTGCCCTTTCCTTCTTCCCTCTCTCTACTAGTAACCACTAAATTCTCTGTATCTGTGAGTCTGCTTCTTTTTTGCTTCATTCACCAGTTTGTTGTACATTTTAGATTCCACATATCCTTGGGTCAGGAAGATCTCCTGGAGAAGGGAATGGCTACCCACTCTAGTATTCTTGCCTGGAGAATTCCACAGAGAGCCTGGTGGGCTACAGTCCATGGTGTCTCAAAGAGCCGGGCATAAGTTAGTGACTAACACTTTTACTTTCACTTATAAGTGATATCACACAGTATTTTCTATCTCTTTGACTTATTTCACTTAGCATAATACCTTATAAGTCAATCAATATTGTTGCAAATGCCACAACTTCATTTTTTGTGGCTAATACTCCACTGTGGGCTTTCTTGGTGGCTCAATGTTAAAGAATCTGCCTGGTACTGCAGAAGCCACGGGAGACAAGGGTTCAATCCCTGGATCATGAAGATCCCCTGAAGAAGGAAATGGCAGCCCACTCCAGTATTCTCGCCTGGGAAATTCCACGGACAGAGGAGCCTGGTGGGCTGCAGTCCATGAGGTTGTGAAAGGGTCAAACACAACTGAGTGACTGAACAACAAACAGCAAATATCCTATGACATGGACTTCTTAAGGATGGCTATGCAGAAGGAGGGCAACAGGGGGAAGCACAGGATCAGAAACACCCGGGTAATAGCCCAGTCAGTGAGTGGTGTATGTTCGGTTTGCATTGCAGAATGGAGTAGATAAGAGATGACAGTGGAAAACAAAGGAGAGAGGGACTGTGGGGGAGAAGGGGGCCAGTGCAGGATCGTGAAGGCTGGGGAAGAGAGCGTTAGTCTAACCCCACAGACACTTAGGATGACTGATCTGTGGCTGCAGATGCACAGTGGAACACTCAGGACACCACGTGTGTAATTAACGATATGGTTAACATTGCTTCTAAATGCTAAACTGGGATGTGTTGGGGTGACAGGGAATGAGCAAACAGAAAATGGAAAACAGTATTTGCCTCTAAATTCTTCAAACTTTCACTGACTTTACCTTAGAAATTTTCATTATACATCCTATTACACTGAGAAAGATAGATGACCAAATCTTTCCTGAAGTTTTGGCTTCTTAAACATCCAGAAACACACACAAGTGCGTACACACACACACACACACATAAACACATAAAGTCTCTTCCTTGAGACCAGTGGATCTCAACTGGGCATGGGATTCCTCTCCAAGGGACACTGGCAATGTCCACAGGTATCTCCCGTCTCCTCACTGACCACTGTGGCAACCACATGCTACAGGCATTTAGTAGGTTAAAACTAAGGATGCTGTTAAACATCCCTCAATCCCCCACAATACAAAATGATAAGGCCCCAAAGTCAACAGTGCTGAAGTTGACTTAGAACAATCCACACCATGGCACTAGTTTCAAGAGTAGGTTAAGCCAGATCAAATACAGTACGCATCCAAGTTAAATTTGTAGTTTAAATAAGTAATAAATACATTTTTGGTATAAGCATATCCCATGCACTATTATAGATGTAATCACACTAAAATATATTCATAATTTTTAACTAATATTAAAACGTGACTGGGCATCCTGTGTTTTTGCAGAATCTGGCAAAGATTCTCTAGGAAGATGGAGAGTCTGAAATAAGAGACAATAAACTGCTGAGAATTGAAGGGGTAGCCCCAGAGCAAAAGCCAGGGGCAATTCTAAAGAGGATGGATGGAAGCCCTGAATTTCTAACGGCATCATTTCTCCCTACATCCCTGTTACAAGGACCACTGGGAATGGACTCATGGACCTCACTCTAGACTACTGATTCAGAATCTGGAGTTATAAAGATCCCCAGGGGATTCATAAGCACATTAAAATTTGAGGTGCACTGAACCAGACCATTCCTGTTGGCCATTAAAACACAGAATTAACCCTAGCGATTAAAGGCCTAGGATACGGAAATTGCCACCATAAAGCTTAGTTCCACAGCTTGAAGAAATACATCTAACTGCTTTTTATAAACTCTAACCTCCTACAAAAGACTTTCTTAATAGCATAACAGTTGAATAAAGTACTCATTAAGAATTTATGTTTTCATACCCCAAATGTGGTAAAACTGGTTATTAAAGATAAACCCTAGTAAATTGGCAATGCAACTCAAAATGACACTTCACACTGAGAAAAGAAATGTCAGCTAGTGGCAAAATGGATCTGAGAAAAACTCCTAAGAATATCAGATCAAGAAACAATAGGATGGATAAACAACAGAGTCCTATTGAATAGCACAAGGAAATACATTCAATAATCCTGTGATAAAATCCAATAGAAATGAAAAAGAACATATATGTATAAATGAATCACTCTGCTGTACAGTAGAAATTAACATTGTAAAATCAGCTGCATTCCAACAAAATTTAAAAAATAATGAATAAAAAGCATAAAAATGCAAAAAAGAAAAAAAAAAGGAAATAATAAGTTGCCAGGTTCATCTAGAAACACAGTATGCTGCTGCTGAGTTGCTTCAGTAGTGTCCAACTCTGTGTGACCCCATAGACAGCAGCCCACCAGGCTCCCCCGTCCCTGGGATTCTCCAGGCAAGAACACTGGAGTGGGTTGCCATTGCCTTCTCCAGTGCATGAAAGTGAAAAGTGAAAGTGAAGTCACTCAGTTGTGCCCGACTCTTAGCGGCCCCATGGATTGCAGCCCACCCGGTCCCTCCACCCATGGGATTTTCCAGGCCAGGGGACTGGAGTGGGTGCCATTGCCTTCTCCGAGAAACACAGTATGAGTGGAAGGAAAATAAAAGGGCGGAAACACATTCTTTTCACTTTAATTTGTTCATCACCCTTACCCACATGGTCTAAGGATATTTCAAATCAGCCATTATGGGCTATGACTTCTTCATCCCTGGACCAGCGTTGCAATACAGCAAATTGAAAATGCGGATCCTACATGAGGGATCATCCCAGAGGACTGGGCACCACCTAACTTCTGTGGGGCAGCCTCAGTTCCTTGCCTTTGGCTTCAATTTTAAAAGGAAGGGCTTCAGAAGACACTGTGATCAGCTCTGACAAGGCTTACCTCGTTTCTCTATGAAAAACCAATATCAACGGGAACAGCATTGCAACTCTGAAACATACAGAAGCCTGCAAGGCATCGTAAGGGCTGAGCACCACAGCACCGTTACGAATGCCTTACTTCTAGCTCCTCATAAATAGTGGTCCCTTCAGCACCATTCTCAACATGCATATTTTAGATCATAGCATCCTGGCTGCAAATTTAGGTTTTTTTTTTAATCAACAGCCGCCTTGATATTTGAGACTGTGGTTCTCTTTGGATCCCCACTATTACGTTTTCTGCATATATTTCCTAGTGTTTTATGAGTGCACAATGGACATTATGTTCATGTTTGTATCATCTCTATCAGAGGATGGACAGATTGTAATGAGGCCGAATTTTCTTTAGTAAAAACTAAAACAAATTACACCCACTGCTGCATTGATGGCCAAGTTGAGGTAATGACTTTGCTAAGCGAATTTTTAAATGCTTTAAAGGGAATTTTTTAATGGATCCTGGTAGAGAAGAATAGCAAGTAGACTTTTTTTTTTCCCCCAGAAAAAAAAGATCCAAAAGAAAAACAAAGTAGTTTTGTTGTTGTTAAGAATTAAATGACATGTGTGGCACCTATGAGAACCCATAGGGAGAGATGATACAGTCAGGGTCATGTACTAGATTAAAAAATTAAACCTGGAAACTTTTAGTCAAAACAAATTCATCATGTCTTACGCATAGAGCACTGAGAATAAAGAATGGCACACCAAGAATAGATTACAAGCTCAAAATATTTTTCATACTTAAATACCTAAAATATGCTAATATTGACACTGATCAGATTTGATTATAAAGAGATCTCTGCTATGGCTTAATTGTTTTGTAGTCTAAAATTTGGCTTTTAAACAACTAAAGTGGGCCTCCATGATTTTTTTTTTAAACCACAAAGACAGTTCTTATTTTCTTGTCATTAATAGAAATTGATTTAAAAGAAGATAAAATCTCGCTTATCTCATTGAATATCGCTCAACTTTATTTGTATTTTGAATCTCATTCCGCCAGAGTGTATTTGCATCCTGATCCGTTGAGAAAATGGCAGCCAGTTTAATTAAATCCATGATAAGGGTTTTAATCCCAGGGATGTCTGTAAGGACCTCCTCTCCATCTCTCAACCACTAAAATGTGAGTTTTTGCCTGACAGACAAAGAAAATATAAGTGTGGTACTCATTGATTTTGATCCTGGGAACAGAGAAAGTAGAATGAAGCCTTGGTGAGAAAGAAGAGAAATTAAAAAGCAATTTTAGATCAAATTCTTTCATGGATTTTCCTTCTCAAATATCCAATATGAAAAAGGCTTTGCTTCATTAATTTGCTGTCATAGGATTTTGAACTGAGAGGCAGTCACTCATGATCAGATATTCATATTCTACATGGAAAACTTTTCCTTCTCTCCTCCTCCAAACTCATCACTTACATCAATACCATCCATCAAGCACAAGCTAACCTACTTACTCCACCTACTATGTTACTAACTTTGACTGTTGTATACCCAGGAGATAACAAGAGAGTCTTGAAAGAACAAGCGATGCCAAGATAGCCCCATTCACTATGTTGACTGGTCTATTCCCCTGCTGGCAAATCGATAGGCTTCCAGAGATAAAATATATATCTTGATTTGGTAACTCATTTAACAGATAATAGCTCTTGTGCCTGTGAGGTTGATTCACCCTTCATAGCTTGCAATTTTCACAGGGCCAGAGGGTTTTAAATGCCAAAAGTTTAATCCAGGTTGAATTAAGGAGTGGAAAGATAACTGAAAATATTCCATTCTATGCTCCTCCATGAGAAGCAGGTCTATAAGTCTATTGATTGATGCTTTTGTATTTTTCACATTGTGGCACCATTGTCAAGGCTGGGATAACTACTGTGCACATAGTGAGGGTGTGGTACCTTTATGCCCAAAGCGTGACATGCTTTCATCTCACCCTTCTGTACACTCTTTACTATGAGACGGAGAGCAGGGCATATTTAGCAAATGCTACAAGAAGAGGTCTTGCAGGGAAACTTGACCCTTGAAGACTAAGACAATTATTTTATTGATTCTCTTTATATTAAAACTGTGTGCTTATTGGCGAAATAGCTTCGGGTAGGATTTGTGGGAAGCTGGGAGGTTTTTTTGTTTTTTTTTCCAGGAATTAAAGGCCTGTGTGCCACTGATTCCAAATTGTCAGATTTGAATTCCACAGTTCAAAAAAATGAATTTTTTTGGCCAACCCAATACATCACAAGCAGGCTATCTGTTTATCTGGGATAATATGGAAAATTTCCAAAGGCCTTCTTCCACTAGTTCTTCCATGTAAGCATAAAAGTTCATTTTTTAAATAATCTATACTCTGGACTTGAAGTGATCAGAGGAGGCCAAACACCTGAGAAAGAGTGGTGAAGATTTAAGTGTCATATAATCACCGAGGGCAGGAGGAGAAGGGGACGACAGAGGATGAGATGGTTGGATGGCATCACTGACTCAATGGACATGGGTTTGGATGGACTCCGGGAGTTGGTGATGGACAGGGAGGCCTGGTGTGCTGTGGTTCATGGGGTCACAAAGAGTCGGACATGGCTGAGTGATTGAACTGGACTGAATCACTGCACTCTTGTACGTGATGAAAGGCCTCTCTCCAGGAGCAGTTAGCCCCTCTTACAATGATATATAATCACCAGATTACTGCATTAACACTTACCTTATCTACCTCAGGAACAACTGTCGGCATGACCAAACCTTTGCCTTGGAATTTTTATGTTATTACACCTCCTGGACATGTGCAACAATCAATCTTGTTGATCATAAGATCACGTAAAACAATGACAGGGATGGGCCTCCCAATCCTTCCATGAAATAGTTAAGCATTTGGACCAGTCTCTAATGAGTCTTCCAGAAAGGGTCCAGCAAAAGGAACAGGAAGTCAAGTCCTCACACCTCTAGTTTTACGCCCATGGGAGAAAGCACATCGCCACTCTGGGACATTTGTCAACATCTCTGAAATGTGAAAAATAACACTGCGTGTGACAGACAATCTTACTAGCTCACTGCAGTGATTCAATCAAGACAGAGGAGGGTGACGCTCTTTTGAGAATGGAAAGGGAGATAATTATGGGAAGTTCCTGGCTTTTGAACTTTAGCTGCCCGCACCCCGCTGGGGAGTGAGTGAACCCTGCTGCCCTGATTCCAGGGGCCTGCTCACAGGCACCCTCGCCTGAGCCCTCCTCTGCTTTGAGGTGACCTTCCACAGGCGCCCCACAGAATGGCCCACTTCCTCCACCCTGCTTTCTTTCAGTTTGAACCCCTCTCTGGCACTGCTCTCTCCAGCAGAGTTTTGCAACTGGCTATCAACCACCAACTTGACTTCTGAAGTTTTTTTGGCTCAAGTCTTAGAAAGGTCAAGGTTTAAAGGAATAGGGAATTCAGCTGACCTCAGTGGGCCTGGAGAGACGAGAAGCAAGAGCCCAGAAACCCTGGAAGAATGTTTGATTCTTTGCCACTTTATATACAGGTCTGAGACCCAACCATAACCATGGGTACACATGCTTCTCTGAGTGTTGAGTTTCAAATAAAATATGCTCGTAAACATGATTAACAACGCGTTTCCTCCTCGCACTTTGTGCTGCCCACCGCCAGTGCTGGTTACAGTGATTTTCCTCGTGGATACGGGAGCTGATGGTTCTGAATTCTAGTTTCAGTTTGAGAATTCACTTAAACCTCCAGCAAGTGCTTTTTCTCCATCTGTGAAATGGGTGTGCTATCCCTGCTTTCTACGGGGCAAACTTTAGAAAGAATGAGCTTAATTTGCTTTGTGCGGTAAACATCACATTCTACTAGAACAGACAACGGTATCTGTCCCTAGTATCGAAATGGCAGAGAAAAGAACAATCGTTGTTCTGACGGCAACATCAGCATAAGATTCCAACAATGTACACATCTGTGAAAACAGGCTAAAGTCATTTTAATTCTTCCTTTCCAGCAAGCTCTTTGGTATTCATCCACATATATTCTTTTAACCAAATAATGAAACGATTTTTCTTTTGAAAACTCAAGGCCAACATTTAGTCTAAAAAGGAAGTTCTAATTATGAGGAGATTGTTATTTTCTCATTTGCACAGATTTGGCTCATTAGAGCTATAATCTTGTTCCTTTGGCCCACAGACTGCAAACAACCTTTTTTTTTTTTTTTTCCTCTGATTTCTGAGAGTGAAATTGACTATCTGAACAAAAGTTCAAACCATCGCAACTGGAGGGCCTGGCCCATGTGACCCTTAATGATAACAGTGACCAGAGATTAGATTGATTTTCATACCCTATTTGAAGGCCTTCTTTTTAATGGTTCATGAAAGTCACTGGGCTTCATCTTGGTGGCTTCATAAAAATATGATGTTAAATTCAAATCATGCTATATAACATCATGGTGTCTAGCCAGCCAAATTCAAACGACATTGGGTTTGTACTTCTCTAATCTCTCCAAGTGCTTCAGTGGGTCATTTATAGAATTGACTCTTAATGGTTAGAAATTAAATTAGAAAGAAAATATGCATCATGCTTCTACTACACTAAAATGAAAACTTTTTTTTTCCTAGTTAAGTGGACCGTCTCTTTTGGATATTTAACAAGAAAAAAAGAACTAATTTAATGGAGTGAGCTCATTAATGCTATTCTAGCCCATCCATTAGCCTGTGTCTTTAGAGCAAAGATAGTGAAGTGTTACTCAAATGCGTCTACAGCCCAAATTTACTAAAAGCACTTTCCTCTCAGATTCACCCCATTAGGCACTGACTTAGTGTTTGTTTTCTCCAGAGTAGCCAATCGGTTTAAGCTGGAATATACATGATGTTATCTCTACCTTTTTCTTCCCCCAAATAAAAATGTAGCCCACATATAATGGAGATGGATCAGGTATAAGGCAAAATATTCATGAAAAGCAGGAAAATTAAAAGAGGGCATGAATCAACCTAAACACATAAAACATAATGCATCAACTTAAAGCTAAGACCCACATTAAGAGCTTGAAGAGGAAGAAGTGGTACTCAAGCCGGAATTTCACTTGATTTATATGTAATTTGTTACAGAGCAGTTATACCTGATCTGTGGACCAAGGGACTCTTGGTAAGTGTGGTGCAGGTTTTAGAGTTATAGGAAGGAAACCCTGAATCAATATTCTACATATCAATTATTGCTCAAGGCTGTTAATGTGACTTCAAAGTACATTTACAACTATTTTCCAAGAATACAAAGATCACTGTTATCTATCACTAATAAAAGAAAATTCTAAGTTTTACTAAATTGATAATATTGGATATTGCCACTTCATTTTTGTTTCAGTTCAGTTGCTCAGTCATGTCCGACTCTTTGCAACCCCATGAACCGCAGCACGCCAGGCCTCCCTGTCCATAACCAACTCCCGGAGTTCACTCAAACTCACGTCCATCAAGTCTGTGATGCCATCCAGCCATCTCATCCTCGGTCGTCCCCTTCTCCTCCTGCCCCCAATCCCTCCCAGCATCAGAGTCTTTTCCAATGAGTCAACTCTTTGCATGAGGTGGCCAAAGTACTGGAGTTTCAGCTTTAGCATCATTCCTTCCAAAGAAATCCCAGGGCTGATCTCCTTCAGAATGGACTGGTTGGATTTCCTTGCAGCCCAGTTCAGTCACTATCAAAAGAATAATTCTATTATCTTAAGTTCCTACTCTTAAAATGTCTTCATAAACCGAAGACAGGGATCTTCTTGACCCAGGGATCAAATCCGGGTCTCCTGCATTGCAGGCAGATTCGTTACCATCTGAGCCACCAGGAAAGCCCATATGCATTTTTTTCACACACATATACATGCATACACATATTTATTATGTAATAATAATTGAACTGTTTATGACACGCAGGTGACTTTGTGACACTGACTCAAATCATTAAATGATTTTTGTTCTCCTGAGATGAATGATCATGATCATTGCTCCTCATCATTAAAGCCAGCTCTCATAAGATTTTAGGTTCTAGCATCATTTTTAGTCACCATCCTTACAACCATTTGGCCAGATTACGGATATGACTCTCTATCAAATCCTACTACTGAGGGTTTACATATGTTTTCTCCTGTCACAACAAGTCTCTGAGGTACAGGTGATAACTCACATTTTACAAATAACTGAGGCTCAGAGTGGTTCACGGGTCTTTGCTTTTGTCCACATTACTAAATTCCGGAAAGACCTGGAAATAAAGCTGCGACTATTGATTCCAAAGCCTGTGTGTAGTTTCTTTATAAACATCATGACCACACCCTCTCCAACAAAATAAGCCATTGAGTAAGTCCTTCATTAAAACAGCATTTCAAGGGTTTCTGTGGGGGCTCAGCGGTAAAGAATCTGCCGGCCAGTGCAGGAGACACAGGTTCGATCCGTGGTCTGGGAAGATCCCACACACTGCAGAGCAACCAAGCCCATGCGCCACAACTATTGAGACTATTCGAGAGCCTGGGAGCCCCAGCTACTGAGCCCGTGCGCCCTAGAGCCTGTGTTCCGCAGCAGGAGAAACCACCGCGATGAGACGCTCGCACACCGCAGCTGGAGGGGAGCCCCTGCTTGCTGCAACTAGAGAAAAGCTTGTGGAGCCACAAGGACCCAGCATAGCCAAAACCAAACAAAGAAACAAAATTATCAAACCCCCAGCATTTCAAAACCTTCTAAAGCCAAGCACAGACAGAAAACCTTCCATCTCTGAATGCAGAAATCACAAGAGAAAAGCAATAGAGGAAACCTACTTTCTTAGCCTCTCTAAGCCTTACTTCTCATTCGGATCAAAGTATCGGAACTGCCATACTTTGTCAGGGATGCTGTGAGTGAAAACGAAAAGTTGGCATGAGGATAAAAGATTAATAGAGCTTGGGAATGGCTAAGGAAGAGAGATCAGGAGCTGGAGAGCAGTGGAGTTGGGGAGAAGAGAGAGCTGAGAACAGATAGGGATGGTTGAATCCCTTCATGGAGAAGAGCTCCACGCAGAGTGGTAAGGAAACCAGAGTCATCTGGAGAAGGACCGCCACCATCCGCCTAACTACCAGGGCGTGGATACGAGCTTCCTGTGGAAGCTGCTTCTGCATTTCTTTCAGCCACTGCGTTTGGGGGCTGTCTCGACTGTAGGTCTGACCCTGGAAGCAATTTCTGACAGCTTCACTTAAGAAGCTCCTGTCGTGGCTTTCATTCCTGTGGGGGCCAATTATCTCTTCTCTGACAAACACACACAGCCAGTCCTTGGGTGGGCTCACAGAAGGCATGCCCAAGAGTTAATGGGTCAGGGGCAAGGTCACTGGCTATGAAGATACCAAAGGTTTCTTTCCTAGAAGGACACACAGCCCCAAAGTCTGCTGGTGGGCTTCCCGTGATGAGTAGCTACAAAACAGTTTCTCTGAAAGGAAGTGCTTCACATGAGATGCTGTGTCCTTGAGCTGACACTCAGTTAAAAATAGAAAAGAATTCACAGCTGCCTGTAGCACACTATTGTATATGTGAGTCCAGTAAGTCAATCATATATTTTAGATGCAAAATGTCTAGGTAATAACGAAGTAATAGCACTTGCCTCTAATTTGTTGTTGTTTAGTCACCCAGTCGTGTCCCACTTTTTGTGAACCCATGGACGGCAACACACCAGGCTTCCCTGTCCTCTAATCTACTTACTTTCAACAAGTGTTTTTTTTTTTTTTTTCCCTCTAATTGTAAAACAGTAAAAAAGAAAAAAAGCGCTATGACAAACCTAGATAGCATATTAAAAATCAGACAGATTACTTTGGCAACAAAGGTCTGTCTAGTCAAGCTATGGTTTTTCCAGTGGTCATGTATGGATGTGAGAGTTGGACTATAAAGAAAGCTGAGCACCAAAGAATTGATGCTTTTGAACTGTGGTGTTGGAGAAGACTCTTGAGAGTCCCTTGGACTGCAAGGAGATCCAACCAGTCCATCCTATAGAAGATCAGTCCTGGGTGTTCATTAGAAGGACTGATGGTGAAGCTGAAACTCCAATACTCTGGCCACCTGACACGAAGAACTGACTCCTTGGAAAAGACCCTGATGCTGGGAAAGATTGAAGGCAGAATGAGAAGGGGACAACAGAAGATAAGATGGTTGGATGGTATCACTCACTCAGTGAACATGAGCTTGAGCAAGCTCCAGCAGTTGCTGGTGGACAGGGAAGCCTGGAGTGCTGTGGTCCATGGGGTCGCAAAGGGTTGGACACAACTGAGTGACTGAACTGAACAGTAAAACATGGAGACTGAAAAATTCATGACATCTTACTGGTGGGTTAAGGTATGTTTAGTCATTCGTTAATTTTTTTAATATGTCCAGCAAACATTAACTTCTCTATCACCGCCTTTCCTTCCCTGCACCACAGTCAAACCCACCCAAACCATCAGATCAGTCACTCCAAGAATTAGGGATTTCAGAAGCTGTCTTAGTTCGCTGGATTCAGATTTATGAGCAATGGATGAATGAGTGGTTATAACTGGCCCTCATGATGCAAAATAGGGTCAGAGTAATCACACTAGGACCACAGCCTTGTCCAACTCAATGAAACCAAGCCATGCCAGTGGGGCAACCCAAGATGGGTGGGTCATGGTGGAGAGGTCTGACAGAACGTGGTCCACTGGAGAAGGGAATGGCAAACCACTTCAGTATTCTTGCTTTGAGAACCCCATGAACAGTATGAAAAGGCAAAATGATGGGATACTGAAAGAGGAACTCCCCAGGTCAGTAGGTGCCCAATACGCTACTGGAGATCAGTGGAGAAATAACTCCAGAAAGAATGAAGGGATTTCTTTGGAAGGAATGATGCTCAAGCTGAAACTCCAGTACTTTGGCCACCTCATGAGAAGAGTTGACTCATTGGAAAAGACTCTGATGCTGGGAGGGATTGGGGGCAGGAGGAGAAGGGGACGACAGAGGATGAGATGGCTGGATGGCATCACTGACTCAAAGGACGTGAGTCTGAGTGAACTCCAGGAGTTGGTGATGGACAGTGAGGCCTGGCGTGCTGTGATTCACGGGGTCGCAAAGAGTCGGACATGACTGAGCGACTGAACTGAAGTCACATTAACCTCCGTATTTGGAGGGTTAGCTGCTTCTCACTAGGATGTGGAATTAGAGGCATCATATAGCCTGTCTTCTATTTATGAAATCCATTCACATGCCTTCTGGCTCATAGCCTGATGTTCAGCATTCCTACTTTACAGATGAGAAAACCAGTAAACTAAGGCCAAGAAAGGTCATTTGCCAAAAACTGGACAGGTGATGGTTTGTGTGTTGGGAAATAAGATCAAAGTCCTTGCTGCTAGCGCTTTGAGTTTTACTATAACTCCTGGCTCTCCTCATTTCTAAGAGCCCCTAAAGACTAGGACGCCTGCCATGAGTTAGTCAGGGAACATGATTCTGTGTCTCCAACTGACTCATAAGCTGTAATACTCACTCACGACATGTTGGCCTTTATCTGCCCTGTCTGCCCACAAGACCTGGGACCTTGGGCCCTGACCCAAGAGCCTGACACACATTAGAATCTCTGCTCCCAGGCTCTGGAAATCATGCAGTTTTCTACTGTTTCCTGGGTCAGCCGGCCAAGTTCCTACAGATAAACAAAGCACTGAGGAATAATGGGGACCATGTCACTCCCAGCTTCCCAGCTCCATCGCTGCTATGTGTTACCATCAGCATTTGGCTTTCCTGCCGAAATCTGGACATCTGGCTTCTTGGGTAGTGACATACTCGGAAGATGGACTGTTTTATAAAATGGAATTTAATACACGTAGTTTCTCAGTACAGTAACTGGACTGTAGTAAGTAGTTAAGAACTAATGATGCCTCCTTGAACCTGAATTTCAACTAATTTGAGACCTGATGGTCTTAGCTGATTTTCTTTTGTTCACTTACTTACTGATCTAAAAGGTTTAGAGAAGGCCTATTCTGTGTCCAGCTCTCTGCCAGGTATTGAACTTCTGAACCAGACTGTCTGCTGCCTGATCTGTGAAAGCAACGTAAGATTTCTAAACTACTAGTTGTACTAGCAGTTGACCTGGTCCAGTGCAACTCTGGGGTCTGTTTCCTTGTGACTTTTGTCTCCGCTTTTACCTATGTCCAAACTCCTTGTCTTCCCAGGTAGTGCTGCTGCTGCTGCTAAGTCACTTCAGTCGTGTCCAACTCTGTGCGATCCCATAGATGGCAGCCCACCAGGCACCTCTGGCCCTGGGATTCTCCACACAAGAATACTGGAGTAGCTTGTCATTTCCTTCTCCAATGCATGTCTGCATGCTAAGTTGCTTCAGTTGTGCCTGATTCTGGGTGACCTTACAGACAGCAGCTCACCAGGCTCCTCTGTCCCTGGGATTCCCCAGGCAAGAATACTAGAGTGGGCTGCCATTTCCTTCTCCCAGATAGTGCCAGTGGTAAGGAATCCGCCTGCCAATGCAGGAAACGTAAGAGATTCAGGTTCGATCCCTTGGTCAGGAAGATCTCCTAGAGGAGGAAATGGCAACCAACTTCAGCATTCTTGCCGGGAGAATCCCACTGGACAGAGGAGCCTGCCAGCCTACAGTCCATGGGGTGACAAAGAGTTGGATGTTACTGAGCATCTGAGCATGCACTAAAATCCTTGTCACTATGTTTTACTATCCCAGATCTGACAATATGATCTTAGGAGAGGAACTAATGAAAACAGATAAAATCAAGCTGAAGAGTCTAATAAAATGAGGAATGCAGAATCAGAAAGTTTGGGAAAGAAATGAATAACATAGTTTAAGAGATAGAATTTTTAACTAAAGGAAAACAATCACCATGACCTTGACTCATTTTTATAATCATTCACCTATTAGCTGGAGACAATAATACTACTGGCCATGTAGGGGTTACTCTATGGACTAAATGAGACAATATATACACAATTTCCATAGTAAGTATTCAATAAAGGCTGTTTTTTTCAATAATAGCAACTATTATCCATAATAACTGCTATCTAAATATATATATGCTGGTGATTTATGTGACCTGAAGGAAAAGAATAGAGCTAACAAAATGTTAAAGAAATGACCAGCTAGGCGCTGCAACTACATTAAAAAATAAAAGCTTGATGCCTCTTGAATTATTTGTTTAAAATAAATTTATATGTACCTCAAGAGTCTACTTAACATTAACAGACCAACTAGATTTGATATATAATCAAAATCCCTAGAAATAAAGAAAGCATATTTACTTTGTATTGATTTGCCTGTTTTTATAGAACATTAGAAAATAACCCTACATAAAATATACTGGATGCCCAGAGATTTTACTTTGTTTTGTTTCTAGGCTTTCAAAATCCTTTTCCTCTTGGCTTACTGAGCAAATGAAATTTTTGAAGAACAGATAAAAGATTAAAAAAAAAAAAAAACCAATCATCTCATCTTTCAAAAGTTTACCTTTAAAATTTAATATGGAAAAGTAAAAATTATTGCTAGAGAGTACCCTGAAGCAATATGATTATGTAAAAAGTAGTATCATCCTGGATACAAAAATACAATGATTTTGATTTCTTCTCTTGTTATGCCTGCAGGCATAGCAAGATAGAGGAAGAGTTTTGAGTTTAATTTTTATAATTCAGCCTTTTCTTTTTTTTTCTCAAAATAGAATATCAATTTTCAGTTAAAGTATGTTACAATGGTACCATGACTGCTACTGAACATTTTAAAAAGCAAAACTAATCAGTTATTTTGACAGTAATAGCCCAAAAAAGGATGGGTGTTTGGGTGGCATGCGTATTTTAGACTGACAGACATAGGAAATAAATAGTTACCAAAGAGGAAGTAGGGAAGATAAATTAGGAGTTTGGGATTAAAATATACACACTACTACATATAAAATAGATAATCAACAAATACCGACTATATCGCAAAGGGAACTATACTCAGTTCAGTTCAATCGCTCAGTCGTGTCTGACTTTTTGCAACACCATGAACCGCACCATGCCAGGCCTCCCTGTCCATCACCAACTCCTGGAGTTTACCCAAACTTATGTCCATTGAGTCGGTGATGCCATCCAACCATCTCATCCTCTGTCATCCCCTTCTTCTCCTGCCCTCAATCTTTCCCAGCATCAGGGTCTTTTCAAAGGAGTCAGCTCTTCGCATCAGGTGGCCAAAGTATTGGAGTTTCAGCTTCAACTCTTGTAAAAATCTATAATGAACAGCACTGTAAAATATATACACAAACACACATTACTTAACCATTTTTCTGTATACCTGAAACCAACACAACACAGTGAATCAAGTATATTTCTGATGGTCCCATTATTCTATTCACAGTCATTAAAGTATGATCTGCCTTAACTTAGAATCTGGTTAAAATCTATTAGTGAGACTACAATTGTAGTAAAGTAGGTTGTGTAAGCACTTCTATTATCTGTTGTTTATTATCTTCATTTCTTTCAATATCAAGCAGCTGGAATGAGGCCCAGCACACAGTAGGTGCCCAATGTGTTAAATGGGTAAATGTTGAACTTCTGCTCTAAGGTATTCATTCAGATTAAACTGACCTTTAGCATCAGACTTGACACTACCCATTTTTAGGCTCCTTAACTCAATTTGCTATTTATTTGGAAAAGAGGAACAGGCTAAGAGGGTCTAGGGGATTTTGGTTCATAGAAAATGATGAATGTAATGACCCAAAATAAAATGATAAAAAACTATACAACTAGGTTTTCAATGAAGTGTCTTTCTGCAGTTCAGGGATTACAGAATTTCACATGAAACAAGAGGCAACAGAGACTGTGGCTGATGGAACGTTCCTGATGTGGCCACTCGGGAACCCTGCTGCCTTGGACACTGGGAACTCTTGGCAAACATGATAGTTTCTAGACTGATTCTTAAAACACTCTAAAGAAATGTGTACACTATCTAATACATTTCACTAAAATTACATAAACAACAAGGATAATTTATGAGCCAAAGATATAAATTAGGAAACCTTAAGCAACAAAATTTGAAAAGGGCTAGATACATTTCAAATTCCATTTCTAACACACTGGGATAGACACTTTGGTGGGGAAAGTCGCTTCACTTTGAATAAAAAGACAGTAAACAGATTATAAACATATCATTAGTTGTAATCATCGACTTGTATACTTTTCTTCTTAGCAATTTTGAAATAATAAGAACACAAATCCTGTTTAATTCCTTGTTCACTTGTGATTGCATATGTTGTTTTTAAAAAGTAGGTAATACTGAAGCTACGAAATACCATGATTCTGTGAATACAGAAAAGATTAAAAGGCTAATTAAAAGCATGTATGGCTGGTATTAATTTATCTGACCAAAACAGGTTAAACAGTCATCTAGATTTAGAATGTGTTCAATAGCATAATGCCTGGCCTAGAAATCTCTCTACATTTTCTAACTTAGTAAAAAGCAATAGGACTCAAAACATTTATACTTAAGATAATTTAAGTCCTATTACCAGAACAACTTTTAGTTCTTTTGTCAAAATCATTATATAGAAACATATGGGTGAATCTACATCAGGTGGCCAAAGTATTGGAGTTTCAGCTTCAACTCTTGTAAAAATCTATAATGAACAGCACTGTAAAATATATACACAAACACACATTACTTAACCATTTTTCTGTATACCTGAAACCAACACAACACAGTGAATCAAGTATATTTCTGATGGTCCCATTATTCTATTCACAGTCATTAAAGTATGATCTGCCTTAACTTAGAATCTGGTTAAAATCTATTAGTGAGACTACAATTGTAGTAAAGTAGGTTGTGTAAGCACTTCTATTATCTGTTGTTTATTATCTTCATTTCTTTCAATATCAAGCAGCTGGAATGAGGCCCAGCACACAGTAGGTGCCCAATGTGTTAAATGGGTAAATGTTGAACTTCTGCTCTAAGGTATTCATTCAGATTAAACTGACCTTTAGCATCAGACTTGACACTACCCATTTTTAGGCTCCTTAACTCAATTTGCTATTTATTTGGAAAAGAGGAACAGGCTAAGAGGGTCTAGGGGATTTTGGTTCATAGAAAATGATGAATGTAATGACCCAAAATAAAATGATAAAAAACTATACAACTAGGTTTTCAATGAAGTGTCTTTCTGCAGTTCAGGGATTACAGAATTTCACATGAAACAAGAGGCAACAGAGACTGTGGCTGATGGAACGTTCCTGATGTGGCCACTCGGGAACCCTGCTGCCTTGGACACTGGGAACTCTTGGCAAACATGATAGTTTCTAGACTGATTCTTAAAACACTCTAAAGAAATGTGTACACTATCTAATACATTTCACTAAAATTACATAAACAACAAGGATAATTTATGAGCCAAAGATATAAATTAGGAAACCTTAAGCAACAAAATTTGAAAAGGGCTAGATACATTTCAAATTCCATTTCTAACACACTGGGATAGACACTTTGGTGGGGAAAGTCGCTTCACTTTGAATAAAAAGACAGTAAACAGATTATAAACATATCATTAGTTGTAATCATCGACTTGTATACTTTTCTTCTTAGCAATTTTGAAATAAGAAGAACACAAATCCTGTTTAATTCCTTGTTCACTTGTGATTGCATATGTTGTTTTTAAAAAGTAGGTAATACTGAAGCTACGAAATACCATGATTCTGTGAATACAGAAAAGATTAAAAGGCTAATTAAAAGCATGTATGGCTGGTATTAATTTATCTGACCAAAACAGGTTAAACAGTCATCTAGATTTAGAATGTGTTCAATAGCATAATGCCTGGCCTAGAAATCTCTCTACATTTTCTAACTTAGTAAAAAGCAATAGGACTCAAAACATTTATACTTAAGATAATTTAAGTCCTATTACCAGAACAACTTTTAGTTCTTTTGTCAAAATCATTATATAGAAACATATGGGTGAATCTAAGACTGAGAGGGTGGGATGATTTGGGAGAATGGCATTGAAACATATATACTATCATGTAAGAAACGCAGCACCAGCCTATGTTCGATACAGGATGCTTGGGGCTGGTGCACGGGGATGATCCAGAGAGATGATATGGGGTGGGAGGTGGGAGGGGGATTCAGGATTGGGAGCTCATATACACCTGTGGCGGATTCATGTCAATGTATGCAAAACCAATACGGTAAAGTAAAATAAAGTAAAAAAAAAAAAAAGAGAGAGAAGAGTAAAGAAGAGGAAATAAACATGTACAAATAATAATAATAATAATAATAAATGGTCAAATCTCAAAAAAAAAAAAAAAGAAAAGTAGAGGAAGTGTTAGACCCCAGCTCGATTCCTGGGTTGGGAAGATCCCCTGGAGAAGGGATAGGCTACCCACTCCAGTATTCTTGCCTGGAGAATCCCCATGGACAGAGGAGCCTGGTGGGCTACCGTCCCACGGTTGGGAAGAGTTGGACATGACTGAGCAGGTTTAAAAAGAACTTTCAAGGAAGCACAAATAACCCTTTTCCACTCAACATGCTAAACAACTTTCATTGTACATCCCCATCATATGCTCATTAAGAACAAAGAGTAAGTCACAATAGAGAATGTAGATAAAGCAGAACTTGATTGCACAGAAACAGCCAATAATAGATTGCTCCCTCTACCACAAGATAAACCAGTGAGACAGCATGTTTAACAAGCAGCCATAATAAAGAATTAAAAATATGGTTACCAGGAGAAGGGGTAAGATTTTAATGCCTATTTTTCAGAAATGTTTCTGAAAAGTTAAAGCTAATTGCTGAACTAATTACATTTCTCTTGAATTTCTTAGACACAAATGATGTGCTTCCAGATTAATTAACTTTACTTCCGAAGAACTGGGAGTGATTCCAAATTTTGACTCTCTGATGACTCGACTTCCACGGAAAATATTCCTTAGAGCTCTGCCCTTGGGCACAAGATGTCAGAGATGCTTTCATAGAGTATAAGTAGAAATGCAGAAATAAATCTGACTTCACAGCTGATCTTCTATACTTCAAGATGGTGAAACGGAATTATTTCTGGGCTCTCGTAATTTATTTGACAACAAAAAAGAAAAAGAAAAACAAAAAAACCTAGTAACACTCCCCCAACAACTTAGTATTGTAATCTCTAGTTCTATTTGCTTGCAATTCTATTTTGCCCAAGACCAACAGTGTTTTCTCATTGCCTGGGGTGTTGCAATATTTAGTAAGACTTTATTCCTAGACTTGAATACTTTTTTGCTTAATTTCCAAAGCAAATAAATAAAGTTGAAAAGTCCATGTGCTGTCTCTGCTAAGCCTTCTAAATGTGAACACTGAAACTGGAAGTTCAGTTCACTGGTTAACACCTAAAAAAAAAAAAAAACCTGTATCCCTTTGGCTGCTTCTGTTATCAAATTCTATGCTAGATCTTCTGCCCTTAAAAAAAAAAAAAAATGGAAAAGCAATCGAATAAATAATCAAGTTATAAAAGCTACTTTTTATGAGCTTTGCTGCTTAGGGGCATATTCTGTTGCCAATGGTGCTTTATTTTAAAAAGAAAAATATCTTGAGATTCTGTTTTGGGAACAGGTACAAAAGATGCTATGTTGCCTGTGAATTTTTGTGCCTTGATCTTTCCAACATTCTTTTCATGCTTTACACCAGGTTTACAGTTACTGGATTTAATTTCAACTGCTTAGCTAGGGGCACTATTCCCATTCTTGATTATGAGTAAAGTTTTCCCTGCAGAGCTAGAGAAAGAGAGACAAAACTAGCCCTTTCTAGCCGCTGCTGGCAGAGTTTGTGAAAACTGGACCGGCAGGGAATCAGTCTTTGTTTGAAACAGGAGAGACACTCTGGCTCATTTTCAAGAGGGAACAGCAATACATAATTAACTGGGGCAGGCATGACCTAGGGCAGATGGCAACAGTAGCCCAGCAGGGAGCATGCTGTCTAGAACAAAGATTCTTGCTGGGCAGTTCTAATTCTCAGAATTAGAGGGACGGGGAAGTCTTTCTCAAAAATTATGAGTTTAAATTGCCTTAATTTATCTGAGAATCTAATAGAATACGCATGCACACATACAATACACTGGGAATGATTGCAAAATATAAATGAAACTTTAACAGCTAGGAGAAAATAATAATGCTGCGATTCTGCTAATAATTACTAATATTTTTTAGAATTTAGAATTGGCCTAATATTATGCTAAATTCATTGAAACATTATTTGATCCCGTGTGTGCAATATCTCTGAGGTACATATTATTACTTCCTTTTTAAAAATAAGAAAATTTAATCATAATCAAGCTGAGGAATATGCTTGAGACTGCACCGTAAACTGCCACAGAAAGTACATCCGTGTGAAAATACAGAAAGAAAATGAAGCAGATTCAGAAGTCAAAAAACTCACTTAACATCCACAGGAAAATATGCCTAAATTCAAACCAGAGGAAAGGGTAGATAATTATATAAATGTTTTGCATACAACTGGATAGCCATTTGAGAAAATACTAATAAAGTTGGAGCCTACCCAAATGAAATAGAATACGTTTCAATGAATAAGAGAGATACACTGTAAATTAATACATAAAACAACTACTAGAATAAACCAAGAATTCTTATATAATCTTGAAATAGAGAAAGGTATTTCAACTATTACACAAAATTCCAAAATGATTAAAAATACTTATAAACATTTAAAAGTTTTGGTAAAAAATATCAAAAATGTTTCTACAATTCCAAAATGAATTATTTTAAACCACCAAGATACGTGTCCCTCCTCTACTCACTGATGTAAACTGATTTTGAAATAAAATCTTTCTCTGTTTCTCCTCCCCAATGCAGTACAAGGCTGCCTTCCTCTGTTTTACCATTTCCACCTAATTTATGGGTCAAGATCATCAGTAGGAACTAATTAGTGTCAATTCATACAATTAGACTTAAGATATCAGAGCTGGAGGAATCTTGGATAATACTACATCCTACTCATGTTCTACAGATGAGAAAAAGTGGCAAGCGACCTGCTCAAAGTCATACAACCAGATCATGTTTGCGTCACTCACCCAGGGTATCTCTGCTGTTACAGACTGCCTCATGCTCACAAAGCAGAGAGAACCAGTTTGTAGTTGGGGTAATAAACTTTGACCCAATAGTTCAGCCAGGTAATCATTAATAACAGCAAGTCTCAAGCTTTTTCTACAAACCAGAGACCTGTATACACTTAATATGCATCAACCTATTCAGTAAAGTGCTGCCTGCCATTATACTCCCCCGTGAAAATGGAGCACTCACTCAAGGGTACCCTAGCGAGTCGGGGACCCTGGATCTGAACTCAGGCAGTCTTATTCCAAACTCTGCCTCTTAACAAAAGCCTCTGCACTGTAAGTTTGTTGAGCACTAGCTGAACGTAACCATGGCAAGTCCAATGTCAATCCTTCACACTTCCCAGACGTACCAAAAAAATCTGTTTAGGACAGGAAGCTTCATGTCCTGGTCCAACCTAAGGCATATTCAAAGCACTGTTTGCATCTGATCTTCTGGGTAAAGATTGCCCTGAACAACTCATCCTCATTGATCTTCTTGTACACTGCTGAGCTATTTATAGTCAGAACCACAAAGGTATCATTTTATTACATCTGTGAGTGAAATGACTTCTAAATGGTTTCACATGTATTTGGTTTGTTTGGCTCAAATATCTTGTAAACCAATCAAAAAGAATATTTTGAAGGGGTTTCCCTGGTGGCTCAGTGGTAAAGAATCCGCCCGTCAATGAAGGAGACACGGGTTTGACCCCTAGGTCAGGGAGATCCTCTGGAGAAGGAAATGGCAACTCACTCCAGTACTCTTGCCTAGAAGCCCCATGGACAGAGGATCCTGGCAGGGTACCATCCATGGGGTCACAAAACAGCAATATTTTGTATACAGTTCTACATTCCCTTAACATCTAGAAAGGCAAAGCCTCAAGGAATATTTGTCAACTGACTGTGTCCTTGACAATCCCAAATCTCTATGCTCCATCTCACTCTCATGTGCCTTTTGCACAAGCTATATGTATGATAACACTCTTCATAGATCAATTTCACCATTTTTTTCATGAAAGAAAGGATCACATGTTGTGGTATGGGGAAGTCATTCTGGCTTACAAGTAAGTTAACTTGAATCTTATGCTAAATAAAACAGCCTGTCTGTGGCCTGTCAAATAAACACGGTGCATCTGCTTTAACCATTAAAGAAAATGGAACACTGAGCAGAAGTAAGGAATGTTCAAGTTAAAAATGAAGATTAAATACTTCCCTTCCCTGAAGCCAATGCTGGAACTCCTTTGATGGTAAGATTCCCTTCTTTGGTGCCAAGGTTATATTGACTTGCTGTGTACGTGCTGATCTGTTTTTTCAAAATCTTGAAAGAATGTCTCCCTGGTTTGTTTGACATTCTTGGTTCTGACAATACAAAGCTGTGCTTAAAACCATGTTTCTCCGATGCATTACCTCAGAGTTATCTGAGACTCGGTTGTCTTCCAGGCTTTGGTCCTCAATTTGGCTCATATAAACCTCTTTTCTATCCCTATTATAGACTGTCTATTGATTATTTTCACCAAATACTCATACTTCTGTACTGCAAGACAGGACAGGAAGCATTGTTGTCTCCTCTATTGGACAAATTTTTACTCTTCCAGCTGACAAAGTTCAAGTCAAGTTCCAATATCCTTCACCTCTATGCATTTTTATTCCTCATCTTTCTCTCCTTCTCTCTTGCTATTACTCTAAAGTAATAGATTAGCATTAGGTTTGTCATTGGGATATCATTTCTATCTTGTAACTTACATTTAACCCTTTATTCTTAGTTTCACCTGAAGAACCTGTTCAATTGAGTGTATGTATATTGAGGGGAGAGGGAAGGGTCACAGAGGTAACTATGGCAGGGTCCTTGTATAGGGTTGGCCAGAAAGTTCATTTGGGTTGTTCTGTAAAATGTTATGGAGAAATCCGAGTGAACTTTTTGACCAACCCAATATATTCATAGGAATGTCATTTGGCTAGCAGAGTTTGATGAGTTTACAATTCACAACTGAAGAACTAAAGTTAAAGCACCTTTATGACTAAACTATACTGTTTATAAAATTAATGGAATATTTCTGACAGCTAAATAGCTACTAGGCTAAACACTCAAATGCCATGAGGTCCCACATACAGCCAAGTCGGTCCATGGATTATCTCAGTGTTGAGCAGCCAATGAGTGAAGGTGATTTGAGCAGGGAGTTTCCAGAATCTACTCTAACACAACGACTCATGGGGATTCAGATCCATCAGTGTCTGTGCCTTATAGAATGTTTTTCTGGGTATACAATTTCAAAGGTAAGTAAAAAACTCAGAGTTCTATGCAGGAAGAGAATGGCTTGGTAGCAAGATTTCCAAACCAACTTTAAACTAAGAACATAAAAATATTTTCTATGCATGGTACAGGAGGGGATTTCATATAAGGAATCAGTTCAGTTCATAGACGAAGAGAAAAATAATAATGAAACTATATTCCAGAATGAAAGGCCACCTCAGTAGAGAGTGTTCCATATAAAAATGGACATCTGTTACCTACAATGTCAGGATTATACAACATGATTGTGGTGGTTGTTCAGTCGCTAAGTAGTGTCCAACTCTGCGACCTTGTGAACTGCAGCACACAAGGCTTCCCTGTCCTTCACCGTCTCTCGGAGCTTGCTCAAACTCACGTCCATTGAGTTAGTGATGCCATCCATTCATTGTCCTCTGTTGCCCCCTTCTTCTCTCACCTCAATCTTAATGAGTTGGCTCTTTGCATCAGGCGGCCAAATTTCAGCACTAGTCCTTCCAATGAATATTCAGGGTTGATTTCCTTTAGGGTTCGTTAGTTTGATCTCCTTTCTGTACAAGGAACTCCCAAGAGTCTTCAGCATCACAGTTCAAAAGCATCAATTCTTTGGCACTCAACCTTCTTTATGGTCCAGCCCTTACCTCCATACATGACTACTGGAAAAACCATAGCTTTGACTATACAGACCTTTTGTCAGCAAAGTGATGTCTCTGCTTTTTAATACATTGTCTAGGTTTGTCACAGCTTTTCTTCCAAGGAGCAAGTGTCTTTTAATTTTGTGGCTGCAGTAACTGTCTGCAGTGATTTTGGAACCCAAGAAAATGAAATCTGACACTGTTTCCACATTTTCCCTATCTACAACATGATGCTTGTATGGTAAAGAGGTACAACAGGCTGACCCTTGACCTCAGAATCCAAGACCATATTCCCTACCTTTGTACCATCTGACAGATATCTATGTGCCCATCTCCAATCTCAGCCATGCATTTTCTGCATAGAGCTCTGCTGAACACACATCACATGCACTTTCAATCTCAACAATTATTGATTCCCACTGGAGGCTCCCCTGCACTGCTGCTTATTCCAGGAGAGGTCAGCTCTCATTATTTCCCTTTTTCTAGTTCTCCACACTAGAATCATAGGCTCAGACCAGACACACTACTTCTAACAGCTCCCAAACTCTGCATGTAAGATCAAAAAAGAAACATCTACCAGTTATGTGTGTTGGGGAGCAGGTAACAGGTAAAGTGCAACTCTCTGCAGCTCAGAACCTCATCATTAAACTCTTTCCCTTCCATAACACAGAAGTCCATAAAGAAACCTAGTGGTGCTTTTCTTCAACGCACGCTTCCTGTTTAAGAAGCGAGAAATTTACTATTTGCTGGAAATCAATCAAATCCCTGGAAAGGACGACTGAAAGGAATGCCATTAACTTATATTTAAGGGTTTATTTGTCACTTGCTCTGGCTTTTCCTTAAGGCTTTATGATGGGGGCTATGCACTGTTTCCTCTAGTGGAAGGCTAGCATTTTTACAGAGAACTAGAGTGTGTTAACTGTGATCTCCCCATGTTTTTAGGAAGTTGTGCCTTACCTGATGCTAGAACCAGGCTTGCAGCCTCTAATTGTTTACTCTAGAGTTTTACAGGATCTTTTTTCCTTGGGGATTGGGGATGGACGGCTGCTGAAATCACAGTTCCACCACAGTGGGACCATTCATTGCTCCATTGGCCTCTTACTACACTGTATGTGATTTTTTTTTTTTCCTATTTGGTCAAGGATATTATCCATAGTGATTATATTACCTTATACTATCTTACATACTTAAATGTCAATGTACCACTCTTTTTCACAGCACCTATAGGTCACAGGAAAGGATTTTGATGAAGAAACGTAAGCTGATTGGCTAGTTCAGTCTTTTTTAAAATATGTTGACTTTTCCTGGTAACCCAGGGGTAATATTGTTGGAAATTGCTCTCAGACCTCTCCAAAGCCCTGCTTTTATTCTTGTTCTGTGTCCTCTCTCTTTCCCCAGGGAAACTGGGATGCATTTCAGTGAGTTCATTTCTCACTGACATCTTGTCAAGAAAGAGGTCGGATGTTAGCACAGATGAATACCTCTTGGACAGGTCTTTTCATTGTGTTACCAGGAAACTGCCTTTTTTTAAATGGCAATTCTTCTCTTTCCTTGAAAAAAGAGCATTTTCTGTAGTTATTTCATTGAATACGCTACCCATAAAGCACAAATCCTGAGCCATTCATTCAGAACCTCTTGTTGAATGATTCTGATGGCCCAAATCATATCTTCTCCTATAGACATCACTGGGAAACAAAGAAAGCTGAGCACCGAACTGATGCTTTTGAACTGTGGTGTTGGAGGAGACTCTTAAGAGTCCCTTGGACTGCATGGAGATCCAACCAGTCCATCCTAAAGGAAATCAGTTCTGAAAATTCATTGGAAGGACTCATTTTGAAGCTGAAACTCCAATACTTTGGCCACCTGATGTGAAGAGCTGACTCATATGAAAAGACCCTGATTCTGGGAAAGATTGAAGGTGAGAGAGAAGGGGACCACAGAGGATGAGATGGTTGGATGGCATCACCAACTCAATGGACATGAGTTTGAGTAAGCTCTGGGAGCTGGTGATGGACAGGGAGGCCTGGCATGCTGCAGTCCATGGGGTCACAAAGAGTCGGACACGACTGAGCAACTGAACTGACTGAGCGCGAGACAAGCATCAGGAAAGAATCCCGCCTTTTACTGAGTTCACAAGGACTGGACGTGAATGAAAGAAGCAACATAGCATGGCTGCAGAGAAGAATCAACTTTAGCTTTAACTCTACATGGATCTGATCTTTGTAAACTAGTTCATACTTGTTCCACATTTTTTTTTTTTTTTGGATTTAAATCAGAGATAATACTGATTTAAATCTTCCAGCATGGTTCTTAGAAGATGGTATAACCTCAATACATATTAGATAGATGAAAGGAACAATGAATAAAATGGTGAGTTCATGTGAGGAAATGATTGCAAATTGCTTTGGGATACACCACACAATAATGTTAGCATTCAGTTCAGTTCAGTTCAGTCGCTCAGTCGTGTCCGACTCTTTGCAACCCCATGAATCGCAGCACGCCAGGCCTCCCTGTTCATTAGGAGGCAAAATATTATGTGTGTATAAAAAAAAGTACAAGAGGAACATGATTAACCAGAGCAAGACAGAGATGACTTCTCTTAAAGGGAGAATGTCTCCTGTACTGAGTGATCATATGGTGCCCTGGTTAGCCCCAGTGATACCTGAAATGTCCACAGAACTCCTAGATTTTATGTCACTCCAGCCATCAAAGCACATACACTCAGTGGGGAAACTAAGGCCCTGGAAGATTGAACAGCGTGTGTAAGTAAATGTAAATTTATTCTTTATCTTAAAAAGATCCCCTCCCATAAATCTTGGCCAACTTGAATTTTTCAGCATTCAATCAGTTCAGTTCAGTTCAGTCACTCAGTCGTGTCTGGCTCTTTGTGACCCCATGAATCGCAGCACACCAGGCCTCCCTGTTCATTACCATCTCTCGAAGTTCACTCAGACTCATGTCCATTGAGTCAGTGATGCCATCCAGCCATCTCATCCTCTGTTGTCCCCTTCTCCTCCTGCCCCCAAATCCCTCCCAGCATCAGAGTCTTTTCCAGTCAGTCAACTCTTCGCATGAGGTGGCCAAAGTACTGGAGTTTCAGCTTTAGCATCATTCACTACGTTATATATTGTATTTGTAAATTTGCTAATTTTATCTACATTGATGCTAGAACACTGGCTCCATCAGAAAGGTTTTTGTGTTTCAGCAAATATTTATCGTATGCCCTTATATATACCAGGTAGCATTCTAGGTGATGCAACACAAATAAAAAACTAAAAATTTAGAAACTGATTTTAGCATATGATAAAACAAGCTATGCATTTTAGGAGAAAAAGGGAGAAAGAGGAGGAGGAGGAGACCCTTCTGAGAGAGCCTTGATACAAATCAATCTGAGGACAAAGTCCAAACATGAGAGTCTTTAATCTCTTCCAGATCTATCATTGATTGTCTAGATATTTTTACTCACAAATATATGCTTTTTGAATTAAAAAACATATATTTTTTAAAACTTCATAAGATAGTTGATATAGTTCACTTGGATACTTGTAGGTGTACAATTCGATGAGTTTTAACTTGTATATTCATCCATGAAACCATCAACACAACCAAGTTAATGAACGTATGTAACCTTCAAAAGTCTTACATATATTCCATTGACAACTGTCCCACTGTAATCTTTTACCCCTGCCATTCCTTACATCCCTCACCCTTGTCTGTAGTTTCCTTTCTGTAGATTCATTTGCATTTTCCCGAATTTTGTATAAACAGAATCATACAGTATATACTATCATGTTTTTCACTTGAAATAATCATTTGGATTGTTACTTAAGTTGTTGTAGGTATCAATAGAGCATTCCTTTCATTGCTGAGTAATAATCAGTTGTGTAGATGTATTATACTATGATGTGTTTATGTACTCACCTTTGAAGGCTTCTTGGGTTTTTCCAGCTTATGACTATTAAAAATAAAGCTGCTATAAACATTCCAAAAAAAAAAAAACAAAACAAGCTATGCATTTTAAAACAGGATTATTTAAATGCTGATTTCTTTCCTCTAGCTGTAAATTCCCCTACTCTTTCATACTTAAAATACTCTGATTTTTGTTTCAACTGAAATGGCAGCATTAAGTGAGTCAAGAATCTACATTCTTCCTAACCAGGTGAAGAACAGAACTGGAAATCATCATTTAACATTTCATGTTAAAGCATAAAGTGTCAAACTAGCTTTACAGAGAGGTAACAAGATATAATTGGATGAACTGTGGATTTGTAATTAAGATGTGTATTCCAGCTTTATCTCCTATACATTGACTGGGGGCAATGGGTAAGGGTGTTACTGTGTATTTCCTATATTCCAAGTAATGTTCTAGTGCTTTACCTCTGTTACAGTGTCTAATCCTCATAAAAATCCTCTGAATTCAGAAACCATGCTTCTAAGCACCACCATGTTATAAGATGCTAATGTTGTTCTAAAAAGAATATAAGGTGCCTACAGAGAAATCACTTTTGGAAAATAAGTCCTCTTCTGTCTCACCTCTAAATAGTAGAAAAACACTTAAGGTCTGTTCCAGCAATCTGCTTCTGGAAATTGGGTTAAGTTTTGCATCATAAGCAACTGACACAGTTAAGGTTAGCATGTGTGCAATATAAGTGATATTTTAATAGCCACTGGGCTACATACATGTATATACTTAATGCATATTCTTTAAAAAATCATGTTATATTGACTTTCTCTTACTAGTTTATGACTAAAAGAAAAATTCAGAATGATATTACAAAAAAAGTATCAATGATGTTTAACGCATTTACAAAGTTATTATATGCACCAAAATTGAACTTTCAATAATTTGAGTGTATAAAAAAAATTTTTAAAAATTATAAAAAATTTCTATCTAATGAAGCACCTTCTTTGATATTAAGAGAGTTTCATCTTTATGTTTCATGAAAATTGTCATTTCTAGGATATCCTCCAGCTTCAGTCTCTATATTTTCACCTAAAATAACTTCACCACATCCCCAATCACTGTATGACATTACCCTATTTTAGTTTATTCAAAGCATCTCAACTATCTGAAGCTGTTTTTTTTAAGTTTTTCCTTGTTATTATGTCTTTCTCCATGATATTATGAGCCCCATGTATGCAGACTTTGTTTTCCACTTTACTGATCTGTCTCCAGCACCTGGAAGTGTGCACTGCATATAGTAAGATTTAAATAAGCACTTTTGAATATATATATATGAATGATGTTCATGGATTGAATGAGAATGATATCATACTTCTTAGCCTTCAATTGTTCTACTGTAGGTCAGTATTTTACTTTTTTGAAGCCATGAATGATCAGTTTGGATATGAAAGATCCCAAGAGTTAACCTGATCACGTTTAATCAGCACAGCTCATGTCTAAGTTAGTTACTTTAGGGCAATTAATATATCTGTATTTTGAGAGCCGGACCGTCCATTAAAAAAAAAAAAAAAAAAACTGACCAGACTGATTAGTTTGATCAAAGTTACATTAAGAATGGTTCTACAAATATTGGTGCCACTGAGAATTTAGGTATACATTTGACGGCAGCAGTGTCCGAATATGAGCAAGTCAGAAATTCAGTCTTAGAAAACAAAATGGGTAGCATTTTTCTACTTAGAGCATTGTTTGTCTCCCTTATGGAGACAGACCATGAGGCCGTGGCTAGAAAAGTCAAAGCCAAACAATAAATGAAAACATGCTCAGATACAAGAGTAAACTGTGTCCAGACAGATTTCCAAATCATGTGAGACTGGGGTTTAGAAGAACTTTCAGGAGAACATCCAGTAGATAAATATCTGGTCAACATAATGTGAAATGAAGTCGCTCAGTCGTGTCCGACTCTTTGCGACCCCATGGACTGTAGCGTACCAGGCTCCTCCCTCCATGGGATTTTCCAGGCAAGAGTACTGGAGTGGGTTGCCATTTCCTTCTCCAGGGGATCTTCCCAACCCAGGGATCGAACCCAGCTCTTCTGCATTCCAGGCAGACGCTTTAACCTCTGAGCCGCCAGGGAAGCCCCAACTTGCTGTTGTCAGAAGTGTAGCCAACAGTAAGTCACTTCTCCGGGAAGGACTTCTAAAGAAAAGGCTCCTAGTCTGCAGATTACTGTAATCAGCATCAACTCAGCATAAACTGGGAACTTATTAGAACTGTAAACAAATTCAACCAACCCCAGACCATCTGAACGAGCAACTCTGGTTGTCAGATCCAGTGGTTTGCACTGTAATATATCCTGAAGGTGATTCTGATGATTCTCACATAAGTGTGAGAAGCCTTTTTGCAGGGCTAGAGGCGATCCATTGGTGGTGGGAGAAAGGGAACTACATTTTGGTTAAAAGGAACTTCAGCCAGGGACTCCCCTGGCTGTCCTATGTCTAAGACTTCGCCTTCCAGCGTAGGGGGTGGAGGTTGGATCCCTGGTGGAGGAGCTAAGCTCCCACATGTCTCAGGGCCAAAACACCAGAACATAAACAACGGAAGCAGTATTGTAACAAACTCAATAAAGACTTAAAAAAAAATTAACTTCAATTGAAAGTATAAAGTTTGGAAACAGGTTAGAGTCTGAAACTCTGCTTTAAATTAACCAGGCAGTCCTCAGCAAAACACTGTATCCATCTGTCTTATTTCCATGGAAACACAAAACCTAAAACCTGACCCCTAACATCATAGAAATTGGCAAAAACAAAAGGTGGAAAGTACTCGAGAAAAGTAGAATGTTTTCACAATGATGGGTATTATTACAACTCAGAGATAGGTTAGATTTAGCTCTCAGCATTCATTCTGCAGCAATCATAACATGTTTTGCCAAGGGAAGACTCTGTACCTGAATTGCCTTAAACACGTATTTGGTAATATTCAGCAGTGCTGTCAGAAGGGGGCCCAGGAGGAGGAGCTCAGTTTCGGAGGAAACACCAATCAGCTCATCAGTCGGCCTCACTGTGCAATTATCTCCTCTAATGAGAGGTCTGAAATTGTCACTCACGATGACTTGACGTGTCACTGTTGATTACTGTAGGAGATGAAGATGTCTCGGGAGCAAAGTGAGACAAAGCTCACCTTTTCTGGTCTTTGTTCTCCTCATGCCTAATTGCTTGGGTAGCTGCACCCTTTTATTGTGATAAATGACAACTCTAGTACTTACATGCAAACGCACATGCCTGAGCACACACGGATACCCAGGCACACACTTCATCTTATTAGACCGAAACTTTTTGCATCAATTAGAAACAAAGGCTGCTGCTGCTGCTGCTAAGTCGCTTCAGTTGTGTCCGACTCTGTGCGACCCCATAGACGGCAGCCCAGCAGGCTCCGCCGTCCCTGGGATTCTCCAGCAAGAACATTGGAGTGGGTTTCCATTTCCTTCTCCAATGCATGAAAGAGAAAAGTAAAAGTGAAGTCACTGAGTCGTGTCCAACTCTCAGCGACCCCATGGACTGCAGCCTACCAGGCTCCTCCGTCCATGGGATTTTCCAGGCAAGAGTTAACCTTCTCCAGGAAAAAAGGCTACAGTGAACATATTGACAAAATGGAAATACACCCACACACATAGAAGACATATTTATGGTTACCAAAGGGGAGAAGGGGAGAGGGATAAATTAGGAGACTGGGAATAACATATAGTACCATATATATAATAGATAACCAACAAGGACCTGCTGTATAGCACAGGCAAGTGTACTCAGTATCTTTTTGTTGTTCAGTTGCTCAGTCATGTCCAACTCTTTGTGACCCCATGGACTGCAGCACGCCAGGCTTCCCTGTCTGCCGGAAGCCAGCATGAGGAATCCCACCCGTGACAAGGTCATGCGGCAGAGATCTGATGGGCAAGGCAAATCAGATCTCAGGTTTTCCCCCTGGTATTTCCTGAGCATGTACCCCCCAAAATAAGAATCTGCCTACTTTTCCACTCTTCTGACACACTCTGGAAAAAATCAACTCAAGGCTTTAGTTTTCTGCATTTGAAAGGGATGTTTCAGTTAAACCCCCTCTGATAGCTCTGCTGCACTCAATCTGCCAGCAAATTTGGAAAACTCAGCAGTGGCCACAGGACTGGAAAAGGTCAGTTTTCATTCCAATTCCAAAGAAAGGCAATGCCAAAGAATGCTCCAA
>SJYT01072098.1:142161-153089 GCA_006410635.1 Cephalophus harveyi
GAAGATGATGTAAATTACCTAAGACTTGTGTATACAACTAGGTATGCGAGAGAAAAGCCTGGTTTTGATAAGAGTCTGGGCTGCTAATGCTGCATAACTTTGTATTACCCATTGATCTCTATGTACAATCAAAAAGGTATAAAAGGCCTTTCTAGACGATAGAGGCCAGGCCAGGCCAGTCATTGGAAGGACTGGTTTCCCCCGTGTCTCCCCTTCACTCTATTTTCAGGCTGAATTCCCATCTGGGGCGTGGAGGCTCACCAAGTCTACTTACTTGCCCCGGCTTCTAAGATCCATGTGAGAGTGAGCCCAAGGTGGGGCACCCCCTACTATTCAAGAGGACACTGGTGGCCTAACGTAGATGGTACAAGCTCCTTGTCTGGAACTTTATTGGCTTTCCACGTAAACCAAGTTATTCAGCCTCTTTTCTCCACTTAATTTTTCTACTACACTATTTCTTCCTAATCTAATCTTATATTAATAAATAAATAAGTTTTCCTCGCCTACGCTGTCCACGCTTCGAATTTCCCTGGATCCACCGGGGCTGGACCCCAGCACCTATCCTTCACCATCTCCCAGAGTCTGCTCAAACTCATGTCCATTGAGTCAATGATGCCATCCAATCATCTCGTCCTCTGTCATCTCCTTCTCCTCTTGCCTTCAATCTTTCCCAGCATCAGGGTCTTTTCCAGTGAGTCAGTTCTTTGCACCAGGTGGCCAAAGTATTGAACTTCAGCAACAGACCTTCCAATGAATATTCAGGGTTGATTTCCTTTAGTATGGACTGGTTGGTCTCCTTGCAGTCCAAAGAACTCTCAAGAGTCTTCTCCAGCACCACAGTTTGAAGGCATCAATTCTTTAGCACTCAGCCTGTTTTATTGTCCAACTCTCACATCCGTACATGACCACTGGAAAAACCACAGCTGTGACTAGACAGAGCTTTGTAGGCAACATAATGTCTCTGTTTAATATGCTCTCTGTTGGTCATAGCTTTTCTTTCAAGGAGCAAGTATATTTTAATTTTATGCCTGCAGTCACTGTCCACAGTGATTTTGGAGCCCAAGAAAATAAAGTCTTTCACTATTTCCATTATTTCTCCATCTATTTGTCATGAAGTGATGGAACTGGATGCCATAATCTTCGTTTTTTGAATGTTGAACTTTAAGTCAGCTTTTCTCTCTCCTCTTTCACCTTCACCAAGAGGTTCTTTAATTTCTCTCTGCTTTCTGCCATGAGGGTATGTCAACTGTATATCTAAAGTTACTGATATTTCTCCCAGCAATATTGATTCCAGCTTCTGCTTCATCCAGCCTGGTATTTTGCATGCTGTATTCTGCATATAAATTAAATAAGCAAGGTGACAATATACAGCCTTGATGAACTCCTTTCCCAGTTTGGAACTAGTCTGTTGTTCCATGTCTGTTTGTAACTGTTGCATCTTGACCTGCATACAGGTTTCACAGGAGGGAGATAAGGGGGCCTGGTATTTCCATCTCTCTAAGAATTTTCCAAAGTTGGTTGTGATTCACATAGTCAAAGGCTTTAGCATACTCAATGAAGCAGAATTAGGTGTTCTCTGGAAATAGCTTGCTTTTTCTATGATCCAACGGATGTTGGCGATTTGGTCTTTGGTTCCTCTGCCTTTTCTAAAACCAGCTTGAACATCTGCAAGTTCATGGTTTAGGTACTGTTGAAGCCTGACTTGGAGAATGTTGAGCATTACTTTACTAGCGTGTGAGATGAGTGCAATTGTGCGGTAGTTTGAGCATTGTTTGGCATAGCCTTTCTTTGGGATTGCAACAAAAACACCTTTTCCAGTCCTGTGGCAACTGCTCAGTTTTCCAGATTTGCTGGCATATTGAGTGCAGCACTTTCACAGCATCATCTTTTAGGATTTGAAATAGCTCAACTGGAATTCTATCACCTCCATCAGCTTTGTTCATAGTGATGCTTCCTAAGGCCCACCTGACTTCACACTCCAGGATCTCTGGCTCTAAATGAATGACACACCATCGTGGTTAGCCGGGTCATTAAGATCTTTTCTATATAGTTCTTCTGTGTATCTTGCCACCTTTTCTTAATATCTTCTGCCATTACATCCATATCATTAAGATCTTTTCTATATAGTTCTTCTGTGTACTTTGTCACCTTTTCTTAATATCTTCTGCCATTACATCCATACCATTTCTGTCCTTTAGTATGCCTATCTTTGCATGAAATGTTCCCTTGGTATCTCTAATTTTCTTGAAGACATCTCTAACCCTTCCCATCCTGTTGTTTACTTCTATTTCTTTGCATTGTTCACTTTAAAAGGCTTTCTTAACTCTCTTCTTGCTGTTCTCTAAAACTCTGCATTCAGATGGGTATATCTTTTCTTTTCTCCTTTGCCTTTCACTTCTTTTTTCAGCTATTTGCAAGGCCTCCTCAGACAACCATTTTGCCTTTATTATGCTAAGTTGCTTTAGTCGTGTCCGACTCTGTGCAACCCCATAGATGGAAGCCCACCAGGCTCCCCCGTCACTGGGATTTTCCAGGCAAGAACACTGGAGTGGGTTGCCATTTCCTTCTCCTGCCTTTATTATAGTTTATTATAATATCTTGTCACATTATAGGTTATTATCATATCTTGTAATAACCTATAATAGAAGAGATTTTTTTTTAAAAGCATTAAAGTAAAAATGTTATTTGCTCAGTTGTATTCATGTATTGTAGCCCACCAAGCTCCTCTTTCCATGGGATTCTCCAGGCAAGAATACTGGAGTGGGTTGCCATTCCCTTCTCCAGGGGATCTTCCTGATCCAGGGATCAAACCTAGGTCTTCTGCATTTCCTGCCCTGCAGGTGGATTCTTTATCATCTGGTTCCACCAGGGAAGACTTGAAAAAGCATGTGTATCTATATATATATGCACTGAATTACTTTGTTGAACAACCTGAAATACAGCATTGTAATCAACTATATTTCAATATTTTTAAATGACCAAATTAAAAAAAACAAAGGCATTCTGCCTTACTACGTGATATGTGGATTTACTTGCACATCTTTTCCTACTAAAGAAGAGTTTTTGGTTTTACAAGAATGTGATATGTTTAAGGGGGTTTCCAACTTATTCTGCCATTTGACCCCTCTGTGTGGCCTAACTCTTTGTAGCTAACATATAATTTTTCCCCGCAGATTTCTTCACTTGTCCCTTGATCCACCCAAGCTAAGTTTCTCACTTTCAACTAAATAAAGTTCACTTCCATCTTTAATCAAGCTATTTCCCTGGATGTACTCTTTTCATGTCTCCTATCTTTTAAGATTTCTTCAAATTCTAACTCAAGCCACACTTTCTCCCAAAGTGCTACTGAACTATTTTAGTTGATCTTTGCATTTTCTCAATTTTTCTATAACTTACCATTTTTTTCTGGCTCTTTTGTCATTCACCAAATACACTATTTAGAATTATTACATAATGTTGACATATGATCAACTCTCTATTTGTTAAGATCATTTAAGTTAGAGCTTATGTCTTATGCTTCTTTCTTATGCTCTGAACATCTGGTTCACAGTAAGAATTTAATACACTTGTTAAATTATTGTATGTGAGGCTTTAAAATAAACTCTTGGCAGAACAATCCATGCCTTTCCATGAAAAGTGAACTGGTCACCTTTTCCCCCTAGGAATCTTTTTATGAGAATGACATAGCCAACATAATCACTGACATGTGTACAATGCCATAACTTTTTTCCTTACTAATATGGGTAAGCATTATCTTAAACAACACCAAAAATCCATCACTCATCAGAAAGGAATTTAATAGCATTTAGGAAAACGTCACTTTCTGAAACAAGAAAGTAGAATCATATTTTTAAATCATTTCAATAAAAATGTCAAAGAAAAGATATGCTTGTTGGATCAGGAGAAAATTATCTATATCAAAATAAAATGCCCCTAAGACTTCAGTAAATATCTCATAGAATTTAAAGATAAGGGCAAATAGAGAGTGTTCATCCAAAAATCACTGATGAACAATTTCAAAAACAAAGAAATGCAGATTTTATTTTATTCTTTCCTGTGGTATCTATCTGAATTTTCTTTGAAAATGGTTGAATATTACACCAAGGTAAAAAGATATTTTTAGCAATGAGTTGTATCATAAATATGTTTACCTTGAGTCACTTAAGGTGACTTTTAAAGAAGGTCCATTTTTTAAGGGTTAACTCTGAATGCGCTTAATTTTAAAGAGTAGATGTATAGATTGATAGAAAAGATGGTTAATTTTTTAATACATTCACTATGAAAATGTTCGATTTTGTTCTAGTAAAGACTCTCCACTTATGGACTAAATGCTTGTGTCTCCCTCAAAATTCACACCTTGAAACCCAATTCCCAACATGATTGTGTTTGGAGGTGGGGCCTTTGGTAGGCGATCGGTCACAAGGGCAGAGTGCTCAAGTGTAGGATCAGTGTCCTTACAAGAGAGCTCAGAGAGCCAGCTAGTCCCTCTGCCCTGGAACACAGCGAAAGGCAGTCAGCTAGGAACCAGGAAGAAGGCCCTTACTGGTCACTGAATCTGCCAGTGCCTGATCTTGGATTTCCCAGCCTCCAGAACTGTGCGAAATAAATTTCTATGGTTTATAAGCCTCCCAGTCTACAGTACTTTGTTATGGCAGACTGAACAGACTGGCAAAGCCATAATTTCAGTTCCAGAGACAAAATTACAGGCTTGGAACAGGATCTTATGATATCACAACCAAAATCAAAACAAAATCTGCATCCCCAAAATATTCAGACATGAGAAATCACTTTATACATTTCCTATGCAGGGAAATCAGGAGCAGTTTATTTTAACCTCTGGATGAAACAAACGTCTATCAGCAACATTTTCCCTACTTAAAATTCACAATTTGAAATTAAAACAAGTTTGGAGCACAGGGACAAACTGGAAAATAAATCACTTTGAAATAGCATAGTGTTCTCAGTGGTGCTTTAAAACTGAGTTATTTGTCTGCTTGGGAAACAAAAAGGATTGTAATATAAATTGCGTTTCTTGTAGGATTTATGAAAACAGCCAGTTCTTCCTGGGCCATACATGATATGTTGTTAAATAATGAACTACTCCAACTTTATTATAAAACATCCATGGAAAGTTAAGGAACCTAAATTCAGTCATCTATGTCTATGAATCAACTAGCAATTAAAGAATGCTTAAAGGGCTTATTTGCCCATGAAAAAATTTTAAGTAAAAAATTTAAGAAACAATGCAAATTATTCAGCTTCACAGAATTTACAAAGGAAGAAATGTTATTTGACAGTAACATGGAAAAAAATCCAATTATATGTGTGTGGTGTATATGTATATATACATACACAAACACACATTATACACACACACATATATATACTGTATGTTTGTATATACACATATGTATATAACCAACTGTATGTCACTTTTCTCTGATGAAAACCTCTCATTATTTTGTTTCAAAGTCTATTGAATTCATTGGACAATTATGACTCAGCATTCTATTTAACTATAGGAAAGGCTACATACTTACAGGGTAAAAAAAAAATGGTGTCACATTGAAACATATTTCTTTTCTAATTTCTCAAATAAAGTTTTGTTAAGATTTGATTCAAAGGACTAGATTATTTCATTAAAGAAAATAATTATACATAAACCTATTTTTTCACAGATGTAGCAGTATATAAGAGACACATCAGCTTGGATACAAGTTTTGTGCTCAGCCTCTGTCACGTCCGACTCTTTTGTGACCCCATGGACTGTAGCCCTCTAGGCTCCCCTGCCCATGGGATTTTACAGGAAAGAATAGAAGAATGGGTTGCCATTTCCTTCTCCAACAAGTTATAAGTGTTAGGAATAAAGACTAGCTCTGCAGGAAGTCCTTATACTTACTAAAATTTAAGAAACGCTGTCTGAGACCAGTGGTTCTCAAACTTCAGTGAACATACAACTCACCCAGAGGACTTGCAGAACACAGATTTCTAGATCCTACCCCTAGGGTGTCTGGTTCAGTAAGTCTTAAATGGTAACTCTAGCAAGTTTCCCAATATTTATTTTTCTGGTCTGGGATTGCACTTTGAGAACTAAGGCTACAAACTTGCTTAAAGGTCACAATTTTAACCTGGGGTAGCAAGTGAACTGGACTTCACCTTGTTTAAAAATGTTACTTTCTGAGAAGGGCTCAAGAGTTCCGTGTTCTAAGATGCCAAAGCTAGGTGGGTGTATACACTCTAATGAGAAGAGGGCACAAAGGCTAACCTATGATTACGAAAACTGCAAAGTCTGATCTGTGTGGAAGCCTAGCCTTCTTCACCCAGAGTAAGTTACAGGTGAGAGATCCGTTTTCTCTAGAAGTTGCTTTGTATTAATATCCGCTCTAGTTCATGGGCCCTGAGAGTTCCAGGATGGAGCTTGGCAGACCTGACCTGCCTGTTCCACTTGAGGGTATGAAGGTCTTCAGTGTCATTGGAGAAATGAGTGCTCAGAACTCATCAACCATATATCTCATGGCCTCAATCCAGGAGATTCATGAGTTTAGAATTCTTCCAGTAAGTTTGGCAGAAACGTTTCAGCTTGGAATTTTCAAAACAGCTGACTATAAACCATCCTTCAAGACTCTAAAAAGAGCCTCACTAGACTTCTATTGGATGTTTGGGTTTAGGAATCATGGCACTAACAGTGTGATAAGTGGGAAGAATTTGTTTTAAAAATGAGTCCCTATTACCAGAGAGGTGGACTCACTATATGGAGGTAATTAATGTGAACTGCTGCTGCTGCTGCTAAGTCACTTCAGTCGTGTCCAACTCTCAGCGACCCCATGGATTGCAGCCTACCAGGCTCCTCCATCCATGGGAGTTTCCAGGCAAGATTACTGGAGTGGGGTGCCATTGTTAGCACCACATGAATACTCTTGCCTGTAAAATCCCATGGACGGAGGAGCCTGGTGGGCTGCAGTCCATGGGGTCGCAAAGAGTCAGACATGACTGAGTGACTTCACTTTCACTTTTCACTTTGATGCATTGGAGAAGGAAATGGCAACCCACTCCAGTGTTCTTGCCTGGAGAATCCCAGGGACGGGGGAGCCTGGTGGCTTGCTGTCTATGGGGTCACACAGAGTCGGACACGACTGAAGCGACGCAGCAGCAGCAGTAGAACCACATGAAAGTCATGTGCCAATGAATTCTGTTTTAGTTGAAATTAAAGCTGAGATAGACTTTGTGGTGGTTCTGAGATTCCAAAATGTTCTTTCTATTCAAATCTCCCCTAGTTTTTAATGGCAAAGTCATATAATTATTTAACAAAAGGCTATCTACTTTCTTTTCGTGCTAGCAGAAGGCTATGCATATGGCTAATCTAAAAGTAGTTTTATTCATGTATAAATCAAAAATTTAAGGAAAGAAATATAGCCCTGTTTAGTAATGTTTGGAATTCCCATCTGTCTTTCAGGGCACCAATTCAGTTAGCCCTGCCCACTGACTGATAACAAAAGATTCTAGAAGCATACCAACAATAGGAAACTATATGAAATGTGTGCCAACTAGCTAGCGCTAATTTCTGTTTGCAAAGTCAGTTGCCAAAAGAATTCATAAATAACATTTTTTAACTCTTGACTAGTATCTCTATGACATGAAGGTGGGTTCTTTACTACTGAGCCACGGGGCTTCCAATACTGGAGTAACAGTAGTTCAGTTCTGTTTGCTGCTGCTGCTGCTAAGTCGCTTCAGTTGTGTCCGACTCTGTGTGACCCCATAGACGGCAGCCCACCAGGCTCCTCCGTCCCTGGGATTCTCCAGGCAAGAACACTAGAGTGGGTTGCTATTTCCTTCTCCAATGCATCAAAGTGAAAAGTGAAAGTGAAGTCGCTCAGTCGTGCCCGACTGTCAGCAACCCCATAGACTGCAGCCTACCAGGCTCCTCCGTCCATGGGATTTTCCAGGCAAGAACACTGGAGTGGGGTGCCATTGCCTTCTCCTACTCACGTTAAATAGTAGATGAATGTGCCCAATCCAAAATTAAGAAACACAGTAGCTGACAAACTTTTGAAAGATTTCTTCAACTAATAAGTCTGTTTTAGATCTCTTCTCAACTAACTCTATAACAGATTCATTAACAATATTTGCTAACAGATTGGATTTGCAGCTGGGACAAAGAGAAGGGACCATGAAGACAGTAACGCTTGGTGAAGCCTAAGCTTAGGAGAATGGGACTGTCTTTAGTGCTCAAGTTTCTTTACAGTCCAACTCTCACATTCATACATGACCACAGGAAAAACTATAGCTTTAACTAGATGGAACTGTCTCTGCTTTTTAATATGCTGTCTAGGTGGTCATAGCTTTTCCTCCAAGGAACAAGCACCTTTTAATTTCATGGCTGGAGTCACCATCTGCAGTGATTTTGGAGACCCAAAAAGTAAAGTCTGACACTGTTTCCACTGTTTCTCCATCTATTTGCCATGGAGTGATGGGACTGGATGCCATGATCTTCGTTTTCTGAATGTTGAGCTTTAAGACAACTTTTTCACTTTCCTCTTTCACTTTCATCAAGAGGCTTTTGAGTTCCTCTTTACTTTCTGCCATAAGGGTGGTGTCATCTGCATATCTGAGGCTATTGATATTTCGCCCAGGAATCTTGATTCCAGATTGTGCTTCATCCAGCCTGGCATTTCACATGATGTACTCTGTATATAAGTTAAATAAGCAGGGAGACAATATACAGGCTTGATGTACTCCTTTACTCATTTGGAAGCAGTCTGTTGTTCCATGTTTAGTTCAAACTGTTGCTTCTGACCTGCATACAGATTTCTCAAGAGGGAGGTCAGAAGGTCTGGTATTCCCCTCTCTTTAAGAATTTTCTGCAGTTTGTTGTGATCCACACAGTCAAAGGCTTTGGCATAGTCAATAAAGCAGAAATAGACGTTTTTATGGAACTCTCTTGCTTTTTCCATGATCCAGCGGATGTTGGCAATTTGATCTCTGGTTCCTGTGCCTTTTCTAAAACCAGCTTGAACATCAGGGAGTTCACGGTTCACGTATTGCTGAAGCCTGGCTTGGAGAATTTTGAGCATTACTTTACTAGCATGTGAGATGAGTGCAATTGTGTGGTAGTTTGAGCATTCTTTGGCATTGCCTTTCTTTGGGATTGGAATGAAAACTGACCTTTTCCAGTCCTGTGGCCACTGATGAGTTTTCCAGATTTGCTGACATATTGAGTGCAGTACTTTCACAGCATCATCTTTTAGGATTTGAAATAGCTCAGCTGGAATTCCATCACCTCCACTAGCTTTGTTCGTAGTAGTGCTAAGGCCCACTTGACTTCACATTCCAGCATGTTTGGCTCTAGGTAAGTGATCACACCATCATGGTTATCTGGTCATGAAGATGTTTTTTCTATAGTTCTTTTGTGTATTCTTGTCACGTTTTCTTAATATCTTCTTCTTCTATTAGGTCCATATCATTTCTGTCCTTTATTGTGCTCATCTTTGCATGAAATGTTCCCTTCATATCTCTAATTTTCTTGAAGAAATTTCTAGTCGTTCCCATTGTATTGTTTTCCTCTTTTGCTTTGCATTGATCACTGAGGAAGACTTTTTACCTCTCCTTTCTATTTTTTGGAACTCTACCTTCAAGAACTATAGAAGTGTTTTTAGACAAGAGGAAGTAGGACCATGGCCTTGACTGAAAGCATTAAATACCTAAACCAATATAACAATTAGTTGATATTTATTGAAACTACTATTCCTCATTTTAAACATGCCTCTTACCATACTGTCAATTCTTTATAAGACCATATTACAAGTGTCTCTCAGCAGCCTGCAATTAAGAGGGACAACAAAAACGCTGAATGACATAAACAGAACGTAATAAGATCTCAACAGTCTGAAACCATGGACCAAATCTTTAAAGATCATGCTTAACTAAAATCAGTAGAGGTGAGGTGAGGTGAGGTGAAGTCGCTCAGTCGTGTCCGACTCTCACTTTTGTTCCCAACAGCAATTTCAACATCTAGCATGAAGGAGACATGAAGAATGCACAGCAGAATAAACTCTCAAGAAAAAAAATAAATAAATAAACTCTCAAGGTTGCATTTCGTAAGCAGAATATGAAGTGAAGAGTATCGTGGTCATTAAAACATAGACGACATGTATCAGACTACATTAGTTACAAAGAGGATGAGAAGTCAATTGTTTATACAAATAGATCATATGGGAGCTGGCACACAGGATTAATTACATAATTTAAGCAAACTAGTGCCAGTTGAAAATGTGGGGACTCTTGTTAAAAAACTGTCACAAATTTCAAGTCAGTGGCAACAAAGTGCTATATGATGCGAGAAGCCCTTCTAAGCATGTGGAGGTCACGAAAGGCGTGCCGGTCACATGCTCCTGAAACTGGCCCTGCTGGAACATGTGCTGCCTCTAAGCACTCAGTAAACTTCCAAAAAATACCTCAGGAATAAATTTCAGAAGAGTGCAAAAAGAACATGCAGATTTTAAGCCAAGTCACATAAAGAACGACTGATGGAACTAGGAATATTTTTTAACGAAGCAGTGACTAAAACGGGAGCATTTGCCATTATTTACAATGGTTTAACAGCAACCTTACTTCATGAATTAGGGATAAGATTAATTCTCCAGAGCTTCAAGTAATAGAAAGCCAATGGATATGGATGGATATTTTTATTTACTATTGCTGTGTTTGTTGAAGACAAGCTTATTCAAAAGAGTATGCAACCTAAATGATATTCCTCAAGAAATGGATACACACACACACACATATATACACACCGACAAATACATATATACACACACACACACATATGTACATGCCCACAAATATACACACACACATATATACACCCACAAATACACACACACATTGTATGTGTTTGTGTGTGGATCACAATAAACTGTGGAAAATTCTGA
>SJYT01072098.1:169073-198591 GCA_006410635.1 Cephalophus harveyi
GATGTGTATAAGAGACAGGAAATATGTTCTCTTGTTGTAATTTACCATACCGATTCCTTTTCTTTTATGTTTAGTAAGATTGTAATTTTGCTGGCAGGGTTAAAAATGTTTACTTCTTTTCTAATGTTAAAAAAAAAGGAAATTCACTAACTATACAACTTAATGTATGAAAATAAATTTATCTGGTCACTCTTAAATGAAAACATTAGTTTTTCTTAGTGGTTTTAGAAAGTTATCAACACTTCCCCAATACAATGTGATTTCATTTTCCAACATTAATTTCTGTAAGACAAGTTGTTTGCCCATTATTAATACTTTTAGCCAAACCAATGTTGTTAAGTATAAGCATTCTCTTAAATCACTTTATGACAGCTTTCTTTAAAATCATTTAGCTCATCCATATAGCTAATCCAACACACTAAAAAAAATCACCCACACAACCTTATTTGGTATTTTCATCACATACTCAATACCATCATAAGTGAATTTTAAAAGTAATTATGTAAATATAAATAAAACAGAAAAGCAATGTTATGTAACATTATTCATAGGCTACCATTTTTATTTATAACACCTCAAAGAAAACTAGAGATGATGATGATTTTTTAATTTTCATGTGTATCTGTATGGTATGAACTGATCCTTTGTGGGAAGAAGGTCAACAGGTTCCCCCTGACCCCTCAAAGTGAAAGTGAGTGTCCCTCAGTCATGTCCAACTCCTTGCAACCCCATGGACTATACAGTCCATAGAGTTCTCTAGGCCAGAATACTGGAGTGGGTAGCCTTTCCCTTCTCCAGGGGATCTTCCCAGCCCGGGGATAGAACTCAGGTCTCATCTCCCACACTGCAGGCGGATTCTTTACCAGATGAGCCACAAGGGAAGCCCAAGAATACTGGAGTGGGTAGCCTATTCCTTTCTCCAGCAGATCTTCCCAACCCAGAAATCAAACCGGTGTCTCCTGCATTGCAGGCGGATTCTTTACCAACTGAGTTATCAGGGAAACTTTTTCCTCCAAATGAAGACCTTACTCTGAGTTCAGTGACTTGCACATTTTTCACTTGATTAGCTATTTATATGCCTCCTTCTCTATACCTCTCATTGTGCTGCCACTTCAGTTTAGGGCCTTCTGCTGTTTTGTCTTTATAGGTGCCCCTTATCTTCCTTTTCAGATGTTAAATCAGCATGCCTCTGGGCACCAACTGTCTGAGTCAGGGCCCATTCACCTAGGCGCTTGCCCACTGGGTTGGCTCTTCTTGCTTTAGACTCTTCTGTCCACATGCCATGCGCCTGTTATATCTCCTTTAGTCTTTAAGAAGTGGGCCCATCTTGATGTTTTCACTTAGTTCTAGTATTTTTTTTTAAATTAAGAAAATGTGATTTCTGTAATTTAAAAATGTCTGATTTGTGCCATTATAATTAATAAAAGTGAGGTTCTATTCTTGAGAATATATATTCTTAGTTGCTAAAAAGCCCTTTTTCTTATGCAGTGATGATAATACGTGGTAGTTCTGATTTATTTTGTTTAACCATATTTTAGGATCCTTCTACAGTCCATAAGGTCACAAAGAGTCAGACACAACTTAGTGACTGAATAACAACAAACTGGCTACATTAAAAGAGGATAATCATAATATTTTCATTCATAATAATTTTTTTTAACTAAAATGCCACCTTTTGAATGTTTCCAAGGATGTCATTAAATTTTTAGCTCTCATTTTTGGCAGTTCCTTCCCTATCTTGGTGTATTCAAAGCAGTGGGATATGAGGTAACAGTCAATAATATCAATAGAAATACAATTACCGGTTGCTCAACACGTGGTGTCCACTAGAAACCAGTTATTATCGAGGCATTCGTTTTTGTAGATGTAAACTTAAAGTTGAAAGTGGAAATGTTTTAAGTCAAGATCACACTGCCAAAGGTTTACAGCTTAAAGAAGTGTTCTAATTGGCCAGCAAGTCAACTGAGCACCTTACTTTTGGCTACTTGATGCCAAGAGCCAACTCACTGGAAAAGACCCTGATTCTGGGAAAGACTGAAGGCAGGAAGAGAAGGAGGACACAGAGGATGAGATGGCATCATCTCGAAGGCATGAATGTATCACTGCAATGGCATCACTGCGAAGGACATGAGTTTGAGCAAACTCTAGGAGACGGTGAAGCATAGGGAAGCCTGGCCTGCTGCAGTCCATGGGGTGGCAAAGGGTTGGACAAGACTTAGTGACTGATCAAGAACAAATTCGCATGGGTCCAAACCAGCTGGAAGAAAATTCAAAAAATAAGAGGAACCATGAAGAAGAGAGGAAACTAGCAACAGGAGAGTAAAAAACAACCTCAAATGCAAGCACAGACTCACTTAATCAGCAGAAACTAAGGAATTTTTGCAACTGAAGCAAAGTATCCATACAACAGCATGACCTCCTTGTTTGCCTCCAGCAAGTGGCAGTAGATATTCCTTTGGATTTATGGATTTGGTAAATAGTGTTCTTCCTTGTTCTTTCTAAAACAGGGAATTTTTGCTTATATCTTTTTCTGACCATGCTAGTTTCCTTTTTCTTTTTAAACAATAATATGAAAAACCATCTTTAAATTATGATATGAAATAATTTATGGACTTGTTTTCTATTTTGCATTTTGTTATTCTTGACAAATGTTTTAGTTCAGTTTAGGTGACAGAAGATGAGATCCTCTGTTGGATGACATCACCGACTCAATGGACATGAGTTTGAGCAAACTCCAGGAGACGGTGAAGGTCAGGGAAACCTGGCATGCTGCAGTCCATGGCGTCGCAAAGAGTTGGACATGACTGAGCAACTGAGTAACAACAAGGCTTTTGAGACAATTTTGGTACAATGCAAAAAAAAATCACACGTTTTCCTGGCTGATACAGTCAGTCATGCAGAAATACAGACTTTCCGCTGGCATGTTACCTATGAAGTGCTTTCTAATGGTTTAAGTAATTGTCAAACACATCATTTGGTAAAAAGCCGCCATGAATAGACAAGATCAACATCAAACTGATAATCTGATTTAAAAATTCAGAAGAATAAGACCTCTTAGTCATTCAGGTGGATAGTGCCTAAAAGTGGACCTTCCTAATTGGGAGGTGTGTGCTTGTGTTTCTACCAGTTCTCATTCAGGAATCTAAGCTTCAGAAATCCTATATACAAAGGGACGTCTTCTAGGGAATAACTACAGGACAGCATCAGAATTGAAGTCAAATGTGGCTGTCAGCAACAAGAAGCCTTAGTGGTCATAGCAACGGCAGAGACTAACCCCTGCCACCCCCACCCCTCTCCTTCCCACAACCATTTAATATGGCATCAGTCAGAATTAACACATGAAAAGGAATCTGGATGGAGCTCTGTGGCCTAGACCTAACCATCAGGGGATGAAATAGTTCCCATACATTCCCAGAGAAGATTGAGAAAGGAGGTGTGTAATTGGATATCCCTCACTCATAACAGGAAAATCACATAACTCCTAAATCTGCACCCACGTTAAAGCAGCATTTTATAAAAAGGATAAACACCTATTTACAGTAGAAGTGGTAAAAAATATCAAGTGTTATGAGATTATTATGGATCTTGTAAAAACCAGTCCAGGGGCAAGAGAGAAGAATATGATGGAATTGATTTATTTCAGGCTGATATTTAATGAAAAGCCAGATCCTGAGGACAAAGCTGTAATAATGTTTCTGCTTCCTTTAGCGCCTCCAGCAAACTCTTCCTGTAAAATCCCTTACTGAACGAATAGCTGTGCTCTGGATACTGCTGTCATTATTTTAAAACAATCAAGCGTGTATGTTTGTATTTATATCTATGACTTTCTCTTTTACAAAATGTATAATATAAATGGATGTATTAATTTCACAGCTGAGTCAGGTCGTCTGCTTGGAATTGGCTATATTGGATACTTGGTCATCAACAACCTATCCAGACCTGGGCTCTGATGGGGCATCTCCCCAGTACTACCCAGTAATTTGATAGAAGTCTGTAGATTAGAAAGGAGATTAGTCAAGAGTGAGCCCTAATGTACGCTACAGACTTTGGATGATGACACATCAATGTAGTTTCATCTACTGACACAAACGTACCACCTGGTAGAGGATGTTGATAGTAGAGGCGGCTGTGTGGAGCGGAACCTAGAGGGTATTTGGGGACGAACTCTCCGCTCAATTTTGCTGTGAACCTAAAACTGCTTTAAAATGAAGTTTACAGAAGGGTAAGACGGTGGAGTTGGGGAAGTGAGGAGGCGGCACAAGAAGGTAGGGATATATGTATAATTATGGTTAACTGACATTGTTGTACAGGACACACCACCCCAACACTGTGAAGCAATTATCCCCCAATTAAAAAATGAAATCTATCAAATAAATAAAAGAGATACAGGTATGACCCACCAGAGCAAACTCTATTGTCTATTCAAGCCAAGATTATCTAAAGGAGAAAATGTCTTATCTCATTCTATACCAATGTCAACAGTTCAGGGTTGTGTTTCCAATATTCCTGAAATTCCTTAATAATTAACCTGCAATTGAACATCTTCAGTTTGTCCCCTCCAAACATATCTAAATCACACTGATATTAGAAGCATCTATTGGTTCACTGACTAACCAGACTTCCAAATAACTGTGCAACCCACACATCCCTGGGGACTGTCTACCTCTTGAGATTGCCCTCAAATTTTTTTGGGCCCTCAAGGCTCCAGATTTCTGAGGCTGCCAAAGTGCCTGACATTCTCGGGATCTCTTTGATTTCCAACCATTTGCATCTGTTCTTCCTTATGGAAATCCAGATGAGATAGCACATGTCTTCACAAGCATGGAAATTTTTACTGAAATTTGACTTTTCGGTAGAGTTTAAAAGAAATTAATACAGAAAGCTTTAAATTGAACAATACACCCCCCATTTTTAAAACACCCTTCTACAACTTTCCCAGGAGACTAGTCCTCATCTCCCCCAACTCCCCCTGCCCCTCTCTCCTTCCTGCCTTCTCCTTTCTTCTCTTCTCTCCTCCCCTTTTGGTAGCCAAAACAGAAACTCCTGTAATTTTCTTATCCCAGAAACACCTAACTGACTCTTTTTACACCTGGGTTTCCTGCTGACATCTATGCCCTCGGAATCAGACCTTCCACAAATACTTAAGATTTTGACACCAAGTTTCCTTCCAGAGATGAATTTTGCTGCCAGCTATAGAGATTACACATCTTTTTTACTTGGTTATGTAAGTTGTACTTTGTCCTAAAATCACCCATTTGAGTTGAAATGGATGGACAGAAGGAAAGCAAGAGACTACACATCAAGGATCTAAAATGCATTGGGCCTCTGGCTAGCAAGCATGTTTACGGTTTAATGTAAATCTTGCAATAGATCTATGTCGCAGGTGTATTGCTATCCTTATTTTAAAAAGGAAGCAGGGACTCACAGAGGTTAAGTCATTTGCTTAAAATTACATATTCACTTAGGAGCAGAGGCTAGATTTGGAAAATTGTACACTAATTAAAAAAAATAAGTGTGTGTACTGCATCTGTTGTCATAGGACAGAAAATGGGCAACTAGAAAAAAGACGCCAGACTTGAACTGAAAAAAAAAAAAAAAAAATTTGAGGAGGCTTTAGCTAAGAATCTGTAGTTACCAGACCTTGGGGGAAATTACCAAACATCTGATTCTCATTTTTCTTGTCAATAAAGCTCTGATCCTTCTGATCCAACTGAGTTGTAAGGATTAATTTGCATGAAAGCATTTTAAAAGTCAGGGGCACCTTTATTCAGGGAAGAAGAGCACAGGTTTTGGCTGCGGATGGCTTGGATTTAAATCATGACCTTTCACTTACAAATGGTGACTTTGTTCAAGTGACCCTCCTCTCCAAGCCTCAGTTTCTGCACAGGTTACCACAGAAATAATGTCTAAAGTCATAGATACTAAGCAATATAAAGGATATAAAGTGTTTAACAGGCTCTGACGTATGCTGAGATGGGAATACATTTAACAACTGTTGTTACTGCTAAATTGTAACATCTTGGAAGTATTGGGGGTACAACTGCTCACCCTTCTCTTTAATCCAGACTGAAATGCAGGACCATGCAACGTATGCAACGTACGCCTCTATGTCATTCACATGGTCTCAGATATGAAACATGCCACTCGGAGTTGTGGAATATGGTAACACTTCCTTCAGCAGGGTCCTTTGAAATCATTCACGAAAACACCAACGGGAATGGCAGAGCTGCCAGAGGGCTCAGCATCTGGGCCCAGCTCCCGTCCCAAGCCTACACCATGAAACTCTCCCTCCTCTCCCCTACCCCCATGAAAACTTGTTTTGGAAACTAGAGGTACTTGGTCATGTATGTGGAGAACTCAGATTTGTTCCACAAACCCAGGTACTTGCAAAATGGAGACTCAGAAACATTTGCACGACCTTGTGTTGATATAGTCCTATTACCTGGTAAACATGAGGCCCCGTGGAACTCGGGTCTCACCAATTCAATTAGCTACTTTGCTTTGGTTGGGAGGAGTTCTCTCTAAACCTCACCCTCCTTGGAAGTGAAGCTTCAGTTCAGTTCAGTTGCTCAGTCGTGTCCAACTCTTTGCGACCCCATGAATCGCAGCACGCCAGGCCTCCCTGTCCCTCACCAACTCCCAGAGTTCACTCAGACACATGTCCATCGGGTCAGTGATGCCATCCAGCCATCTCATCCTCTGTCGTCCCCTTCTCCTCCTGCCCCCAATCCCTCCCAGCATCAGAGTCTTTTCCAATGAGTCAACTCTTCACATGAGGTGGCCAAAGTACTGGAGTTTCAGCTTTAGCACCATTCCTTCCAAAGAAATCCCAGGGCTGATCTCCTTCAGAATGGACTGGTTGGATCTCCTTGCAGTCCAAGGGACTCTCACGAGTCTTCTCCTAGTCTCTTCTATAATGCAGGAAATTGAGTAGGGTCATTTCCACTTTGATTAGCATTGACTTCCCTGGTGGTTCAGATACTGAAGGATCTGCCTGCAATGTAGGAGACCAGAGTTCAATCCCTGGGTCAGGAAGATCCCCTGGAGAAGGGGATGGCTACCTACTCCAGTATTCTTGCTTGGAGAATTCCATGGACGGAAGAGCCTGGTGGGCTACAGTCCATGAGTTCTCAGAGCTAATTATGACAGATTAGCTTTAATGCATATCCAATAGACGTGATTTCAGCCTTATCATCATTTATGGTTTTCATAAAGGTTTAACTGCTATTTCCTCATGTTTATTGCTTTGTAGACCTGAGTCCTCATTGTCTGGTCTATCTGTAGTTGATCGAGTTTAGTTTCCTGGGTCTGTAGCATTTCTTGAACCCGAATGACCTCTTAGATGGATGCTACAACATCACTTATGAATCTTCAACTGGACCACACTCATTCTCCTAACCAATGATGTAAGTCTTCAAAATTGTGCATTACAGAAACACAGACTAAACATAAATGAACAAGTCTTTTGTCTCTCCAACGCTTCAAAAAGAACAGTGATATGAGTGCACAGCATAAAGCTCCGTGTGAAAGATGAACTTTTTAGAAACAATAATTTAGGAAGATGCATGTAAGTACACTGCTGAGGAGAACATCAGTCTGGCTCTTAGGGAAGCAAGTCCAGAATTCCTTCACTGGGTTCATCAGCTCATCAGGTTTTTGTATTTGTCTTCCTCCCTTGGAATAACCAAAATGGAATACTTCCTCCCCAGTCTCTAGGAAAAGCTGCTAATTTATGTCGGGTGGAGAGGTATTAGCCCCGTTAGATGATTTTCTGATATGATTTTCCACTATCTTGAGGAAATAGACTTTCTTATCCTTGGATATTAAGAGATAATCGGAATTCATGGAGGTAAAGCAAAATGTTAGCCTTTAAAATTCTGCTTTTATAGGCAATGGCTTAGAAACTGGCTTCATTTACATGTCTTGCCAACTCATGTATGGAAATATATATAAATACAAATAGATCTGTTCTATTCATTCATGCATTCCTTTAGTGAACATGTATTGAATGTAATAATATGCTAAGCAGAATCAGATAGATGAAGAGGTACAAGCCTCTAAGCTCAAATAGGATAAATGGAAAGCTAAAAAATAATAATAATCCACGTTAGGTTTAGTGGTGCCTCAAAAAAAAAATGGCAATGAAGTGATGACACAGACACACATGTACATGTGTTTATGTCCATGTTTAACAACAGTGTGACCTAAACAGCCAAGGGCTCAAACGTGGTGGCCTGTGAGCAGCCTCCATTCCTTACAAGGGGTCCAGGGGCCTTACAATGTGACCTCAGGCTGAGTCTTAGTCATTTCTGGGGTTCCCAGAACCAACTTGGGGAGCCCATGGTCTTCCGGATGCCCTTGACTGCACCCAGCCACAGCTGCTGCAGGGCTCCACTTTTATTCAAACATCCTCTGAATTTGCAACTTCACCTCACCCCCAGGCCAAAGTATGAGAAAGACTGCCATTTTCCTCTGAATTAAGTGGTTCAAGCGTTTTCTCTTTGGGTTGGGCTCTGCTGGACTTATCTCTCAGCAGATTTCTTAGCTTTCAAAGTTTTGTTGAGTTCCTTCTGGACATATGTCTCTTCCTTTTTTTTAATATCTGAGTTTTTGGATTAGGATGGGTTCAAGTTCAAGGACCTCCTCCATTCACCCATAACCATACATCATTCCTCCTGCCAAAAGGTTCCATGCCTAGGAAACAAGTTTGAAAATAAGTATCACCAAAGTATTGCCACAGCTCAGCTCACAGCAACCTGAGGCCCTGGCCACGCCATCACGGATTACACACTCATAGTATTCGGCCATTACTTACCCTTTTTCAAACTCCTCCAGCGGCCGGCAAGCACATGGATTTCATGAATGTGCTGAGTCTCTGAGACAGAAGACACATACATATACAAAAGCATACAGGCACTTTTTTCTTAATGAAACTTACTTCCTCTACCTGTACATAAACATATGTATAACCTAATCTTGATTCCAGAACTTCTCCTCAAGACTAGTTATCTGACAACAGCAATAATAAATAGTAGATACTAAACATTGAAGAGCTAGAGACAACTTTGGCCAAGCTCCTGCATCATCTGTATGGCTGGGGGAGGGGGCTGAGAGGAGGGGTTATGTGCATTCTTTCTTATTGACTTTATTGACGTAAATCATTCATAAGCAATTTGACACAGGTATAATTTCACTCAGTTTCATATTGCCATGCTATAGGACTGTCTGTCAACTATCAGTAATAATTAATATTGTGCTACTGCTTGGGTGGATGTCAATAGGAAAAGGGGAGCATAGTTTAAAGGGAGGAGGAGGAGGAAGGAGAGGGAAAGGAGGAGGATGAAAGAGAAGGAGATAGGATACCTCAAAGTGGATAAACTTGGTTCAAAACTCTTGAGGGGACTCAGACATAAAACTGGCTTGATTTTCACATATTGACTCTTGAGAGTCCCTTGGACTGCAAGGAGATCCAACCAGTCCATTCTGAAGGAGATCAGCCCTGGGATTTCTTTGGAAGGAATGATGCTAAAGCTGAAACTCCAATACTTTGGCCACCTCATGCGAAGAGTTGACTCATTGGAAAAGACCCTGATGCTGGGAGGGACTGGGGGCAGGAGGAGAAGGGGACGACAGAGGATGAGATGGCTGGATGGCATCACCGACTTGATGGACTTGAGTCTGAGTGAACCCTGGGACTTGGTGAGGGACGGGAGGCCTGGCGTGCTGCGATTCATGGGGTCGCAAAGAGTCGGACACAACTGAGCGACTGAACTGAACTGATAAGAGTCTATGTTTTTGTTGTTTGTTGTTGAGTCGCCCAGTCGTGTCTGACTCTTTGCGACCCCATGAATCGCAGCACGCCAGGCCTCCCTGTCCCTCACCAACTCCCAGAGTTCACTCAGACTCAGGCCCGTCCAGTCGGTGATGCCATCCAGCCATCTCATCCACTGACACCCTCCTCTTCTGCCCTCAATCTTTCCCAGCATCAGGGATTTTTTTCAATGAGTCATCTGTTCACATCAGATGACCAAAATACTGGAGCTTCAGCATCAGTCCTTCCAGTGAATATTCAGGATTGATCTTCCTTAAGATTGACTTGTTTTATCTCCTTGCTGTCCAAGTGACTTTCCGACGTCTTCTCCAGCACCATAGTTCAAAGGCATCAATTATTTGGCATTCTGTCTTCTTTACAGTCCAGCTGTCACAACTATATGTGACCACTGGTTTTTGTAAAAACAAGCAAACTTAGAAGAAAAAAATAAGATATTTTGGATACAACTTAGTACTCAGTGATAGAGCTACAGTTGCTATAAAATTGAGGTGATCTGGTTCCCAGTTTGAAGCCTATGTACAATAAATATTTCATCATTTTCCAAACTAGATTTCATAGAATGCTAATGTCCTATAAGATGTTAACACCTGACAAAGGTTCTTGGGTGGGAGAACTTCTATATCTTGCAAAATAGTTAACACCTTTATGACCAAGTTTCCTCACAGAAAGTGGGGAAAAATAAAATCTGTCTTAGATCATTGTGAAAATTAACTGAGTTAATCCACAGAAAGCGTTTATCACAGGGCCACGCACACAGGGGATGCTCTGCAGGCATCAGCAGTTATGGTGATGATTAAAAGGCACTACTCCTTGAGGACACTGCTGTGAGAACTGCAGTATTAGCTGCTGCTGCTGCACCGCTTCAGTCGTGTCCGACACTGTGCGACCCCATGGACGGCAGCCCACCAGGATCCCCTGTCCCTGGGATGCTCCAGGCAAGAATACTGGAGTGGGTTGCCATTTCCTTCTCCAATGCATGAAAGTGAAAAGTGAAAGTGAAGTCGCTCAGTCGTGTCTGACCCTTTGTGACCCCATGGACTGCAGTGTACCAGGCTCCTCCGTCCATGGGATTTTCCAGGCAAGAGTACTGGAGTGGGGTGCCATCGCCTTCTCCAAGTGTTAGCTGTGGTAAGCTGTAAAAATGGTCACAGTATCCACCCCCCGACCCCTGCCATCAAAGAGAGAAGTATATTCCTTTACTCCATGGATCACAGATGGTTTTGTGATAAGTTTTGACGAACAGAATGTAGCAGAAGCTGCCCTGTGAACTCCAAGCTGTGGCTCAGAAGACACACTCTGTAGACTGCAATTTCATGAGTGAACCAATCCAGTTGGCTCAGACCAGGAAAACTGTACACCCCCTACCCCCCACCGGCCCCAGACAGTTGAATGTATCATGAATTAAACAGCTGTTTTAAGCCACTGAGTTGTGAGATGGTTTGCTATACAGGGAAAGTTAACTGATACATTAGGGAACACACACACACACACACACACCAGAAAAAAAAAAAAATTCTGGTGTTTTAAATCTATTCTTCTTGCAGTCTCTCAGAAACAAAACCCACTTCTGAATACATTGTGATATGTTAATAAAATGTATGTTTTCTTATTTATTAGCAGTCACTGATTTGTAAAATATATATCTGTGTGGAACTGAAAATGCTATCACATGAATTTTTTTCAAGTTGATTTATGTATGCATCTAATCATATCATCAGCATCATTTTCATCTGAGAGGGATGGCAATCTATCATCAAACATATTATCATTTTTGTATTCATCTATACACCTTCAGATGGAGAAGGAAATGGCAACCCACTCCACTATTCTTGCCTGGAGAATCCCAGGGACGGGAGAGCCTGGTGGGCTGCCGTCTACGGGATTGCACGGAGTCGGACACGATTGAAGCGACTTAGCAGCAGCAGCAGCAGCAGCATACACCTTCAGAATGATACTTTGAGTCGAGGAATAAAGGATACATTGCAAAGATAACATGCTGCTCTAACGCCACTGGGAATGCCTTTTTTGTAGAGCATCTCCAAGTATTTCTCACTTAAAAACAGAACACTATCTTTTACTCCATCGTTGTCCTTAAAGACGGCGCAAAAAGTTGAAATATTGAAGTATACTTGTGGTTAACGATTCATTAAAACATCACATGTCATATTGCGTTGGCGCCTACAGGCATTAGGATCAGAGTACTAGCTAGAGAACACTTAGACTCTCATAACAAGTATGGCTGAAGGTACATACTGAGTAGGGAAGATCCCCTGGAGGGGGACATGACAACCGACTCCAGTATTCTTGCCTGGACAATCCCATGGACCGAGGAGCCAGGCAGCTACAGTCTGCAGGGTCACAGAGTCAGACACGACTGAAGTGACATAGCACACACATATGAAGTAGGACTCAAAAAACCCTTTTCTCATCATTAACTCTAAAACACTAGCTCTATTAACTCACTAAACACTAACAGATAATGAGTATTCTTAGCACATACTGAAATAGAAGTATAACCCAGGAATATTCTTTAAGATAATTCAACAAATGTTACTGGCAATTATTATGTTGAGGAAATTTGGTAGCTATTTAGTGAGTCAAAATAAAGAATACTATCCCAAAGTACTAAGAATTAAGTTGTAACAATTTTGAGGGTTATTTGGTGTCCGCTGATGACTCAGTGGCAAAGAATCTGCCTGCCAATGCAGGAGATGCGGGTTCAATCCCTGGGTTGGGAAGATCCCCCAGAGAAGGAAATGGCAACCCACTCCAGTATTCTTGGCTGAGAAATCCCATGGACAGAGGAGCCTGGCAAGCTACAGCCTATGATGGTCACAAAGAGTCAGACACGACTGAGCATTTAATTTAAAAAATGAATACTCCATTCCCTGTAATAGAAATCCATCAGGGTATTTGAAATGACTTCTCACATATTAATCAGTGGATATCAGATGGGATACACAGGAATATTTTGAAAGTGGGGTTAGAAATTCGAATACAATTGCTAAAATTACTGGATGGAGCCTAATGTGGTTACAAGCACGTCTCAATATGAGGCTGACCCGAGTTAAAATTCTAATTTTGCCCCATGAGTAGCTGTGGGAGATCGAGCAAGTCACACAACCTCCCTTTCCTCTGCCTACGCATCTTCACACTTCCTTGTCACAAGTACGGCCATAAGCAAAAGTGCACCATGCCACAAAACAAAAAGGACGGTTTTCCCTTTGACCAAGTTTCAGGTTTTCCTTTTCTACAAAGTGAATGGTTTAGTGCGGCAAGGTTTTTCAAAACTCAAACCCCACTACTATCTGTTGCAGTTTAATGCAGAGAAGCATAACCTATTACCTAGATTCTAAGACTGAGGACCTGTGTTCTACTGAATATTTACAGGCCCATTTAAGTACCAAGTAGTCACAGAGCAGTGGGTTTCTGATTTCAAGAGCTTTAGAAACTTGTCTCTATTTACTGAGCTTCACAACACAAGGGCATTTCATATGCATTTGTAATAGCAGTTCCTGTTTTATTTCAAACATTAAAAAAAAAGTCTTCACATGTGGCTTTCACTCTAAATAAAGCCTTTCCTCCTCACTGTCTCCTTCTCCTATCTTCTCCTCTCTGTTCCTCACACCTTCATTTTCTTTTACCCAGCATAAAAAGACTCAAGGACACACAGACACACACACACACAGACACTCTCTTGACCAACCAGCATAGCTTCCTTCCAAGTCAGAAAGGATTTAGTTTCTGCAAAAGGCAGCACCACTGACTGTACATACAAAGTTCTCCTCCAGCCAGGAGAGAAAAATTAACCAACAGTTTGCCACAGCTGGATACTAAGATATTTTATAAACAAACAAAAACTGCATTACCCTAGAAGGTAAAGTAAAATAGAACCTATAAGGAGTCTCAGTAAAGTCCTATAATTAGAGCACTCTAAGTTACTGTTTACCAAATGCCTGAGAGCAAGGTTTGGTATCGACAACATCTTTCGAACGTGAGAGTGCCTTTTGCCGATAATACAATAAAATTCACTTTAAAATTAAGCTGTGTACAATTTACTTTTTATAAAGATTCAGAAAGAATTATAGGATCTTGTCAGGCCTCACGTCACATTATTAACAGTAATTTTTATCATACACGCCTGAGGATACTGAGAGTAAAATGAAGCTGCCCTGTGAGAAGTAATAGCATTTTTTATGTACTTTTGTGTTATAGAAGTAGAAGCAGAGTGAAAATAAATTATTTGGGGCTCTGGACAAACATATGCTTATGTGCTCGACAAGTTTAAAGAGATGTAAAATGACTTTCTAGGGCAGTTGTCAGAGGAACACCTAGGGATGTCTAATTCATTTAAATTGACAGCCTATATAAATGGAATTTCCTGCATAATTTTCATTCACTTAAATGGAAAACAGACTCTAAAGCTATGCTTATTCTCTCAAAGTATCTGTAGTGTAGGTCTATTTTCATTATGACATGAACATATTTTTAGAAACATCTGAACACAGTGAAACAGTATGGGCCCTTGTTTCTAGCTTCCTTGAATCTCACAGGGTACCATCTGTCCAAAGACATTTAAGCCTTTCACCAGTATGGTGTGATGTAATAAAGTAGTGATGATTTATCTTCCTAGGCAAACTTGTCACCCAATTCTTCTAGGTAAAGCGTCAGGTTCTAAAATCAAAATATTTGTAAGAGAGCATAATGGAGCAAAAATGCCCCTAAACTGTTCTGAAGTTGACTTCTCTCCTACAGGAGTATTGTGGATAAAAGTCAAAATTTTGGCAATGTTTATGTTTCTCACACAGTCACTTAGAGGGGAGCGAGGAGGCTCAGAGAAAGCCAAGCAGAACAGAGGTGGTGGTCCAGGCCTGCTGCTGGGTATGTGTGCTCAGCGGGTCCGACTCTGCAACCCCATCAACTGTACCCCGCCAGTCTCCTCTGTCCATGGAATTTTCCAGGCAAGAATACTTGAGTGGCTTGCCATTTTGCTACTCTGGGGGAACTTCCTGACTCAGGGATGGAATTGAACCCACGTCTCTTGCATCTCCTGCATTAACAGGCAGATTGTTTACCACGAGCACCACCTGGAAAACCCTAGACCAGGGTCTAGGAAGTCACACTTAACCAGAGAGGTCAGATCCAGAGGTCAGCAGCTAGGAAGCTGCAGTGGAGAACATGCATCAAGAAACGCGCAGGCCACCTCGCCTCTGTCCTCCAGGCTCCAGTCTGCATGCGCGGGATTTAATGTAAGTGCTTGACCAAGATGGGTGAGGGTATAGTTCAAGAAATTAAAATCAAAGCAAAGTCTCAGGCATAGACATGGAACACTAGAACATCCAGAATCAGAAGCAGCCTTGGCTGATGTGAAAATTGTAGGAAATCAAGAGAAAGGGGGAAGTAAAAATTAAGAGGCTCAAATTTCCACTCCTGATTCCTAAATACTATCAGAATCACAAGGTCAGTTCAAAGCAGATGCCACAAAGTAAACCTGTGTTAGCAAAGTTTCCACGATAATACTAAACACCCTCCTCTCTGATTCTCTAGAGTCCGATTACGTCCAGGCCTTTAAAATGCACCGCATTTGAAGGACCCTGTTGAACTAAATAGGGATCCTTTGAAAAAAATCCTCTCTAACATGTACCTTCATTTGTAAAGGTCCTTTTGTTCAAGAAGCACCTTTGTGCTTAGTTCTAGAATGTATCAACTTAAGAGGTCCTTTACTTCCCTACTTCTCCTTCTACTCAATTATATTTTATCTTGACTGTCTTCATGGGAAAATGGTCCTTTGCATCCTTCAGAAGTTATTTTGTTTAAAAACTCATCCATTGTTTCTTCTTGTTGAAGTTAATCCTTGTATATTCAATCAATAACGAGAGAAGTCATTCTCTTCAACTACCCAGCTCTTTAAAAATGTCCTGGCGGTATTTAAAGAACACCATAATGCATGCTTTCTTTATTCTTTTCACATATAAATAGATAGACACAACATCACTCTCGAATCGATGAGGGCTTTATAAAAAATGAAAATTCATAAAATTCAGTGCCTTGAAAGCAAAAATAGAAGATTTCATTTCAAGGAGAGACAAAGCCAAGACCTGTATTTATTGAACTACATTACAGGCCAATGAAATGAAAGTCCCATGCTATATTGAGAAAACGAGCGATAACACTGGAGGCTGGAGGACAAATGGATGGGTGGACTATAAAATTGGGGGCTTCTGCATAAATACAATGATACATTGCTCCCTCCAACGTGAATTCCTTGAAGGAAGGCAGCCCCTTAGAGTAGTTATTATGGTACTTATGTAAAACACCTATTCAGTAAATATTGACTATAAAATTCAACTCTACAACAACTTATACCTGTCAATATCAGATAACATAATCTGAACCTTTCAATTGGTTGGGTCTTCTTTCTTTATATTTCTCTTCATAGGTCACATATTTTGAAAGATATTACCTAACAACCTGCTTTAATAACATTTTTACAAATGACAGAATTTTATTAATTTTCTAATTTTAAAGTTCAAAAGAATGTCAAGCTATTCGAATTAAAAAGAATTGAGCTAGATTCTTGGATTTGTTCTACCTATCTAATCTATCTAATCTATTTTATCTACCCAGGGAGGGAGTCCTATTAAAAAGCAAATAAAAGATGAAATTAAATGTAGTATTTAAAATATTAGCAATAATACATGTTATACAGGAATAGTGAAAATGAACTTGCTCAGTCGTGTCCGACTCTTTGCAACCCCATGGACTGTAGCCTACCAGTGTCCTCTGTCCATGGGATTTTCCAGGCAATATTCCTAGAGTGGATTGCCATTTCCTTCTCCAGGGGATCTTCCCAGCCCAGGGATAGAACCCAGGTCTCCCGCACTGTAGACAGACGCTTTACCATCTGAGCCACCAGGGAAGTCCTAAATCTACATAAAGTTTCAAAAGATTTCTATAATTAAATAGACTTCAAAACTGCGTTTTAAAGACCAAAACAACAAAAAAAATAATATGAAGATATTGGAAAGGTCAGAATTGTAAAAAACGTAAACTGTAAAGATGACTATTTTCTAAAACATTTATAACTTAATGCAATTACAACCAAAATCCCAACAACTTTCTTGAGGAAACCTTCAAAGTCAACTAAAATTTTAAAGAAATGTAAAGGCCCAGGAAAAGCCAAGACAAACTTGAAGGAAGAACAAAGTAGGAAGCTACAGTAGCCAAACCGGCATGTTCCTGATGCAAGGATATACAGAGAGAACACTGACACAGCCCAGTCATAACCTACATTAATAGAGCCTTCATCCTTGACAGGGCATATGCTCTAAGTCACTGCCCATGGCGGCGCAAAGCAATGGGCAAAGTTTAATCCAATCACCTGATGGGCTAAAGACAACCCATAAGTAAGTGAAGTCATTCAGTCCTGCCCAAGTCTTTGCGACCCCATGGACTGCAGCCTACCAGACTCTTCCGTCCATGGGATTCTCCAGGCAAGAATACTGGAGTAGGGTGCCATTTCCTTCTCCAGGGGATCTTCCTGACCCAGGGATCAAACCCAGGTCTCCCACATTGCAGGCAGACGCTTTAACCTCTGAGCCACCAGGGAAGCCCCAAAGACAACCCATAAGAAAAAACAAATTGAAAGGGATATTGATAGAGGAAAATTAAACCAAATTCTATCTCCCGCCATATACAAACAACAAAGTTATGAAACATTCAGAAGATAATAGATCACGTCTCAACAATCATAGGGGTAGAGAAGAATCTCTTCCCTTTCAAGAATTTTTCTTCCTGTTCGGGAACTTTTTTTTTTTTTTTTTAAACACACAAACAAGCATTTTTTTTTTAAAAAACGAAGGAAGAACTAAATAAATAAATAAAACTGGGCCACTGCACAAATTAAGTCTCTTGAAATTTTCCGAGTCTGCAGACTTTGTGTTGCCAGTATGCACACAAAATGTCAAGCAGACATCCTGAGAGGAAGGTTTCAGAAACTTTTATAAAAATTTGATACAGAAATTCTACGCCTATTGATTTGGATGTCAAAATTGTACCTAAGGTCTATTTTTATTTGCTTTTGTATTAAATAGTTTTATTGCATATCAGCCTGTCAATAAAATAATAAATAAATAAATGACTGGAAAAAAAAAATCCACAGATTTTAAGAGTTAGTAAAGTAAGCAATATAAGATTAAAATTAATAATTTATTTTTAAAAAAGCTATTCATTAAAAGTTGCATAATGACACTGAAACCACAGAATCATAGAATCAAGGAAAACATGATCCACCAGGCTCCTCCGTCCATGGGATTCTCCAGGCAAGAATACTGGAGTGGGTTGCCATGCCCTCCTCCAGGGAATCTTCCCAGCACAGGGATCAAACCTAGGTATCCCACATTGCAGGCAGATTCTTTACTGTCTGAGGCACCAGGGAAGCCTATAGGTGGATTCAAAAAGGCCAAAAATTTAAACACTGTTTACATTTTCAAAACTATGTGAATACTGCTTGCAGATGGGCCAAGCAGTGTATACAAATTTCTTCTAGTTTCCGCCTTTAAATTTTCCAGGCATTTGCACTGCTTTTTTTATTTTAAACAACTGTACTTATAATCTCATTTTTTTCCTTCAGATCTTCCAGCAAATCAACCAAGTCTCTTTTCCCAGCGGATTGGCCTCCATTCTACTCCAGTCTGTCTTGGCCTAATCTCTATCTAGGTCAGCTGCAACAGGTTTCCTTCTGGTATGTTCCTTCACTGTTTTTTTGTTTTTCCTTACTTTGCGTCCACTCTTTGCAACTCATAGTAGACTTAATTTTCCTCCAGTTCATCCTCAAAAAAAGATGCATTCATGTCCGAATGCCCCAAACCTCTAAATGTTGCCCTTTTTTTTAATGGATAGCTTTGCTGATGTAATTAAGATTCTTGAGATGAGACTGTCCTTAGATTATCCAGGATGGCCCTAAATCCAATGACAAGTATCTTTTTAAGAGCAACATTGGAAGAGTGTTGATACAGACATCATACTGAGAAAACACCAGCCAAAAGAAGAGGCAATGTGACTACAAAGGCAAAGTCTGGAGAGATACAGGCTAATTAGATAAGGTTGGTACCAAGAAAAGCTGGAGCTGGAAGAGGCAAAAATAAATAAATAAATGATTCTCCCCGAGAGCCTTCAGAGGAACATGGGAAACTGCTGACACCTTAATTTCAGACTTTTGACCCCAGAATTTTAAGCGAATAAACTTTTACTGGTTTAGCACCCTCCTCGGGCCTTCCCTGGTGGCTTTGAAGGTAAAGAATTCGCCTGCAACGCAGGAGACAGGAGTTCCACCCCCGGGGCGGGGAAGACTCCCTGAAGAAGGGAATGGCTACCCACTCCAGTATTCTTGCCTGGAGAATCCCATGGACAGAGGAGCCTGGCGGGCTACAGTCCATGGGGTTGCAAAGAGTCGCACAGGATTTACCAACAAACCAACACCAAGCCCGTCTCACTCCCCAGTTTATGGATGGTCCATGTTACAACAACCGCAAGAAACCAATACAAGGAGGGGGCAGTCCTAAGACGGCTGAGGAATAGGACGGGGAAACCACTTTCTCCCCCACAAATTCATCAAAAGAAGCCAATACAAAACAAGGCCAGGGCTGGTTTGGTTAGCAAGGCAAGAGCCTGGGGCCCAAACGTTTAATAGGTGCCAACAAACTCAATTTAAAGACAAATACTATCATATAATGCTATTAAAAAAAAAATCAAAATGAAGGCCCCCCAAAAGTGCACAATGAACAAAATTTTTTTTTTTTTTTCTTTTTTAAGGAGGATCCAAGCCTGAAATCACCTGGCAGAGCTTAGGCCTACCCCGTGTTTCAGGCCTGTTGCTAGTCATCGATTTTCTTTTCTCTCTGCTCCTTGGCTCCAAGTAACTTCCTAGGAAAGGTATTAGATTCATAATTTCTCAGCCTTGTGTGTTCTAGACATTCTCAAACAGTCCCTTCCTGATTTTAAATAGTTTTCCTTTTTTGACCTAGGAAATGACTATTTGCTGGAATTCTACAAAAAACAGAGAAGACGGGAGGATGATTTGTTAATATCCCCACCACCAGCTACCCCTTTCTTCTCCTCTTTCCTACCTTGGGGGTTCTCCTTGGGGGTTCAACCTTCTGTGGAGGAAAACACGGCCACCCCTGAGCTGCAATCCGTGGAACTGTGCATTAGGCCAGTGGATCTAAGGCTAAGTAGGAATCAGAATCACCTGGAGGCTTGCTAAAGGTCAGACCACTGGGCCCCACCCCCAGAACCTCTGCTGGGGGTAAAGCCCAATATTTGCAACTCCAATAAGCTCCCAGGTGAAGCTTATAAGAGCAAGTCAGTGACCAGACTCTTTAGGAAAAAACACTGCTTACAACTGATCTAACTTGACTAAATAGTACAGACATCTAGGGCTCTTATTCCAGAACAGTCTCCCAGGCCCCAGATCAACTTACTACACATTATTACATTTAACCCCTGGAGATGATCTTCAGGGCAACCTACGGCAGTTGTAGCCTTATCAGTCTTGTTTCATCTCTTTCCTCCTGTATCTCACTTTTGTTTCCTACAAATGGTTGCAATCTGTTGTCCACATATATGCCGCCATTTTCTCTTCATTATATTTGGGTTGTGCCGCCTAATTCTTATAAACTTTTTTCTATCATTGCCTGAGTGATGTTGGGGAGACAAATATGCATATTTAGGGGAATAAATCATTTTAAAATGGAACTCAGAGGTAAGGATATAAAATGAAAGGAAGATCCCTTTGCTTCGGCTACCAATTTAACTGATTCCCGGGGCACAAGATAGATACATCTCCATCAGGTGAGGTGGAACTCTTCCATATTAGAAGTTGAGAGGTCAGGATCCTGGTTTCAAATGTCTAACTCACTGAAAGCATAAACTCTGATACAGAAGTTATAGTTTTCTGGGATCTAACGATGTTAAATCTAAACTTTTCCACTGAAATGATCGTTTCTTCTTGCTAACTTCCTCCTAGTTGCTATTATTATTCCCAGCAGCCGCTGGAGGATGTGGTGGGGATGCTATTCCTAGACAGAGCATAAAAGGTTTGAGGTATCATGACATGATCTTCAAGCCATATGGCAATCTATGAGGAATCAGGCCCACAGTACCATGAATCCCCGCCAACTGACCAATGCACAAACTTTATTTTCCTAGCAATAAAAATATTTGCATACACTTGGACGTGTAATGAAGCAGGAAATCTCTAGGAGAAACAAGACAAAGATAATGCATATTCTATTACAATGATTTAAACTTTAGGGCAAGAAATTAGAGATAAGATGCTAAGTCATTCCTTGGGGAGTTTCAGTTTCCACTGAGTCTTTACCATGTTGTTATTGAGTCTTTTCCACTGAGTCTTAACCCTAAAGAAAAAAGTAAACAAATGTAAACAAAACAAAAACAAACAAAAACAAGCACTGCCTCCCCCCAAACAAATAAAATCACCAGGCTGTTCCACTAGCCTAAAATCTCCTGGCTATGTTCTACTGGAGTGAAATCTCCTTGAAGGGAGAGTCTTGTCTAATCTCAGGTCTTATGTTTTTAAATAGAGAATACAGCCAGGTTCTCTCAAAAATAAATTGCTGATGCCCCACGATGCACAGGTACAAACCTCTTGCTTTTATTCTCCTGATAGTCATGGTTTACTGGCTATTTTCAATCATAGTGCAATGGAATATTCTTGAAAAAAGTAATTGTTAATAAGAAGTGTTCAGCATGAATTGACAAAATTACTATCTACCTAAGTGGATGTTATTAACAATATCTAATAGAGAGGATATGATAGTTAATAGCTTCTAATAGGCTTCCCAGGTGGCATCAGTGGGAAAGAAGCTGCCTGCCAAAGCAGGAATCGAACGCACAAGAGACCTGGGTTCGATCCCTGGGTTCGATCCCTGGGTCACCAAGATCCCCTGCAGAAGGAAATGGCAACCCACTCCAACATTCTTGCCTGGAAAATCCCATGGACAGCAGAGCCTGCTGGGCTACACAGTCCATGGGGTTGCAAAAGGGTCGGACATGACTTAGCAACTAAACAACAATCACAGCAACGAATAAGGATTCACCTCTAGTAAGAAGAAGGCGCCACAGAGAAAATAACTGCAGTAAAATAAAAGAGCGAGTTCACAGAGTAACAAAGCATGGTATAGGCTCCTGGCACCACAGAGGCCGCTAGACACTTGCTGGTCAACTTGAACCCATATACATATTAAACTTTGATGTATATCAGATTCACGTGGGGGGCTAATAAATAAAACAGGCTCACTGAAGTAAGACAAGGCCTGACCTGATTTTTTTTTTTCTTTAACCAATTTCCTCCAGAAGATTCTGATACAAAGTAAATTTGTGAAGCACCCTGCTTAAGTGGAGAAGGAAATGGCAGTCCACTCCAGTACTATTGCCTGGAAAATCCCATGGACAGAGGAGCCTGGTAGGCTACAGTCCATGGGGTTGCAAAGAGTCAGACACGACTGAGCGACTTCTCTCTTCTCTCACCCTGCTTAAGAGCTAACTAAAAACTGAGAGAGGTAACAAAAGAATAATTCAACACTGATGAAGACTTGATGCTTTGAACTGTGGTGTGGGAGAAGACTCTTGAGAGTCCCTTGGACTGCAAGGAGGAACAAACAAACAAGGATGGACCAGTCCATCCTAAAGGAGATCAGTCCTGGGTGTTCATTGGAAGGACTGATGCTGAAGCTGAAACTCCAATACTTTGGCCACCTGATGCGAAGAGCTGACTCATCTGAAAAGACCCTGATGCTGGGAAAGATTGAGGGCAGGAGGAGAAGGGGATGACAGAGGATGAGATGGTTGGATGGCATCACCAACTCGATGGACATGGGTTTGGGTAGACTCCGGGAGTCGGTGATGGACAGGGAGGCCTGGCGTGCTGCAGTTCATGGGCTCGCAAAGAGTCGGGCACGACTGAGTGACTGAACTGAACTGAACTGATGAAGACTTTTGATATTGAAGAAATTCCCAAGAGCCCAGGGAAAAGATGTTAGAGATCTCTCTGATACAATGTCTCCATTTATATCCCCGGATATTTCAGAGGGTAATGCCCCAACCCATCTTTGGGTTCTGGACACTGACTCACTACCTTTCTATGTAGAAAAAGTTTCCAGCTTCTGTATCCACCTCTGGAGTACAGGGGAGAAAAGTGAGACTGCGTTCACTGTTTCTGAAAGGAGGCTCCTGGCTTTATAAGGGAGAAAGTGCTTCAAGAAACCAGCTAAGAAGGAACTCTGGCATATTCCTATTTCATTTAAATAATTTTAAAATTAAACTGAATGGAAAAATAAAGATCAGCTTCTTCATGTATTTTACATATTACACTCATTTTAGGTGAATGAGAATTTTTCTTTACTGCATTAAAAAAAAAGAAAAACAACCACACACCTTTGCTCTCTACCTTAAGTTGGTTTTGAGGTTTGCACATGAGTTTCATGCTCTGATGCTGACTCACCCCATAATTCAGTTCAAAACACTGAGGCTTGAAAGTAAACTGGGAAGCACTTCAAAACTGCTTTCTGAAAGGGAAATCTGGTTATTATTTGGGTTGGCCAAAATATTTGTTTGGGTTTTTCCATAACATCTTATGGATGGAGTACCAATCCAATACATAAGAATAAAAAAGATGAAAACCACCATTCTTCTCTGTATTGGCTCAATGAGAGGAAAGGCCAACAACAGTAACAGTCCTATTTTTCTTGCCGTGACAAGAATCAAAATGATCTCTGGACGATGGTGCCTTGAAGGATGTGGAAGGAAGATGGACTCTGAATCCTTTAATTCTCTGGGTTTAAGATCATTACGAAGGGCTTGACTACTTACTACATGCTGACTTTCACCTTTCCCAAGCCCAAGATTCGATGACTGTCCAATCCCTGCTGTCTGGGTTGTTCCTGTACACTGGTAATTAAAGTCTTCTGACTCGGGATTTGATGACTTGACTCCTAGATAAATGAAGAAGTCCCAGGCCCTAGTATCATGGGCTTAGCCCCTAGCTGCCCTGCCCTGCAGCTGTGCCCACATCCCTTAGAGATGGTTTCCGCTCAGTACTGCCCACAGCCCCAGCAGGACACTAAGATGCTGTGACCCTGCGCCCACTGTGAATACATCAGGGAAGATGACAGACACGGTATCTATCCCCTTTGATCAGAAAGCTTCCTTTCTGAAGGTGGGGGGCAGATGGGCAGGAAAAAAAAAAGTAATAAAAGTATAATCACCAGTTATATGAAGCACACTTAAGTCACAGGGCTGTGAAACAGTTGGCACTAAGACTTAAAAAATCAACAGATAGGGGCTTCCCTGGTGAGCCGGTGGTTAAGAATCCACTTTGCAAGGCAGGCAATGTGGGTTTGATCCCTGGTCTGGGAGGTTCCTACAGGCTGTGGAACAGCTAAGCACGGGTACCACGACTACTGAGCCTGCGCTCTAGAGTCCGAGAGCCTCAACCAGTGACGCCTCACGCCTACGGCCTGACCCCAGCAGCAAGAGAAGACGCCGCCACGAGAGGCCCCGAGCCCCGAGCTGCACAGCAGCCCCCGCTCCCTGCAGCTGCAGAGAAACGCCCGCACAGCAGGGAGACCCAGCACAGGCAAAAATAAAGTAAAATACACTAAAAAAATGAGTTCCTCGGAAGCCAGCTGATGTCACCTGGTTTAGAAGACATCTGGGCATCTTTCTGGGCTTTAAGAACAATCAACAGAAAACCCAGAAAAAGTGGGGACATCCAAACAGGGCTCTAAAAAATGACCAGATATAAGCTTAACTGGAAGGAACTGGGATAAGGGTCTCTAGGAGATTATTCCATATTCTGAATCTTGAACTAAAAAAATGAGTTCCTCGGAAGCCAGCTGATGTCACCTGGTTTAGAAGACATCTGGGCATCTTTCTGGGCTTTAAGAAAAATCAACAGAAAACCCAGAAAAAGTGGAGACATCCAAATAGGGCTCTGAAAAATGACCAGATATAAGCTTAACTGGAAGGAACTGGGATAAGGGTCTCTAGGAGATTATTCCATATTCTGAATCTTGATGCGGGAGGTTGTGTGGCTTATTCAAGGAAGTGAGAAAGGAAGTGAGAAAGTTGTGACTGGAACATCCCTAGGAGGCTGGTGAGAATGGATCTGGCTGTGGAGGAAGGAGAGGGAGAGGAAGGAAAGGATGGAAGGAAGAAGTGAGATTAGGCAGAACTGCTGGGTCATTAAAGGCTTTAGATTGGGTCCTAAAACTAGTGGGAATACACTGAACAACTTCAAATACCTTTTAAAGACAACTTTGGCCTCTGTGTATAAAATACATTATAAAACTAATTAGTAGACTTTTGTAGGAGATGCAGTCAAGAGATGATGAAAGATTCTGTTTGGAGGGTACCAGCAGACATGGAAAGAAATAAATACAACAAAATATGAATGGTGTAAACAGAGTCAACTGATCTTTGCAAAAGATACAATGGCAAAATTTAGGGGAAAACATTGTCTTTTAAACAAATGGTGCTGGAAGGCACTACATTTTAAAAAAAGAATCTACATATCTCGCGCATGTGTGTTCAGTTGTTTCCGACTCTTTGTAACCCTGTGGACTGCAGCCCACCAGGCTCCTCTGTCTGTGGGATTTTCCAGGTAAGAATACTGGAGTGGGTTGCCATGCCCTCCTCCAGGGGATTTTCCCAAACCAGGGATCAAATCCAGGTCTCCTGCAATGGCAGGCAGAGTCTTTACCCACTGAATCACCTGAGAAGCCCACACATATCATATACTTTTCACAAAAAGCAACTGAAAATAGATAACAGGCCTAAAAGTCAAGCAAAATATTATAAGAACCCCAGATAATAACACAGGAGAAAATCTAAATGACCCTGAATTTGGTGATGACTTTTGAGATACAACCCCAAAGCCATGATCCATGAAAGGAAAAATTGATAAGCTGGGCTTCATTAAAGTTAAAAACTGTTCTATGAGAGACATTGTTAAGAGAATGAGAAGACCACAAACTGGGAGAAAATGTTTGTAAAACACTTATCTGATAAAGGACTGTATCCAAAATGCATAAAGAGATCTTGAAATGCAACAATAAGGGGAAAAAAAAACAGTTTAAAACATGAGTAAACCAGATATAAGCTTAACTGGAAGGAACTGGGATAAGGGTCTCTAGGAGATTATTCCATATTCTGAATCTTGATGCGGGAGGTTGTGTGGCTTATTCAAGGAAGTGAGAAAGGAAGTGAGAAAGTTGTGACTGGAACATCCCTAGGAGGCTGGTGAGAATGGATCTGGCTGTGGAGGAAGGAGAGGGAGAGGGAGGAAAGGATGGAAGGAAGAAGTGAGATTAGGCAGAACTGCTGGGTCATTAAAGGCTTTAGATTGGGTCCTAAAACTAGTGGGAATACACTGAACAACTTCAAATACCTTTTAAAGACAACTTTGGCCTCTGTGTATAAAATACATTATAAAACTAATTAGTAGACTTTTGTAGGAGATGCAGTCAAGAGATGATGAAAGATTCTGTTTGGAGGGTACCAGCAGACATGGAAAGAAATAAATACAACAAAATATGAATGGTGTAAACAGAGTCAACTGATCTTTGCAAAAGATACAATGGCAAAATTTAGGGGAAAACATTGTCTTTTAAACAAATGGTGCTGGAAGGCACTACATTTTAAAAAAAGAATCTACATATCTCGCGCATGTGTGTTCAGTTGTTTCCGACTCTTTGTAACCCTGTGGACTGCAGCCCACCAGGTTCCTCTGTCTGTGGGATTTTCCAGGTAAGAATACTGGAGTGGGTTGCCATGCCCTCCTCCAGGGGATTTTCCCAAACCAGGGATCAAATCCAGGTCTCCTGCAATGGCAGGCAGAGTCTTTACCCACTGAATCACCTGAGAAGCCCACACATATCATATACTTTTCACAAAAAGCAACTGAAAATAGATAACAGGCCTAAAAGTCAAGCAAAATATTATAAGAACCCCAGATAATAACACAGGAGAAAATCTAAATGACCCTGAATTTGGTGATGACTTTTGAGATACAACCCCAAAGCCATGATCCATGAAAGGAAAAATTGATAAGCTGGGCTTCATTAAAGTTAAAAACTGTTCTATGAGAGACATTGTTAAGAGAATGAGAAGACCACAAACTGGGAGAAAATGTTTGTAAAACACTTATCTGATAAAGGACTGTATCCAAAATGCATAAAGAGATCTTGAAATGCAACAATAAGGGGAAAAAAAAACAGTTTAAAACATGAGTAAAACATCTCAACAGACACCTCACCAAAGGTGATAAACAGATGTCCAATAGCCACGTGAAAGGTGCTCAGCATCATACGTCATTAGGTTATTGCAAAATAAAACAAGACACCACTATACACTTACTAGACTGGCCAAAATCCAGAAAACTGGCGATGCCAAATGATGACAAGGATATGGAACAAAAGGAAACTCATGCATTGCTGGTGGGAATGCCAAATGGTACTTTGGAAGATAGTCTGGCAGGTTCTTACAAAACTAAAGATATAGCTACCATATAGTATAGCAATTGCATTTTTTTGTATTAACCCAAGTAAACTGAAAATTCATGTACCCCCAAAAACCTGCACATGCATATTTATAGCAGCTTTATTTATAATTGCAAAAACTTGGAAACAACCACGATGTCCTTTTAACCTGTGGTACATCCAGACAATGGAGTGTTATTCAGTGATAAAAAGGAATAGCTACTAAGCCATGAAAAGACATGGAGGAACATTAGTGAAAGTCTCTCAGTCGTCGACTCTTTGCAACCCCATGGGCTATATAGTCCATGGAATTCTCCAAGCCAGAATACTGGAGTGGGTAGCCTTTCCCTTCTCCAGGGGATCTTTCCAACCCAGAGACAGAACCCAGGTGACCCACATTGCAGGTGGATTTTTCACCAGCTGAGCCAGAAGGGCATTATAAGTGAGAGAAACTGATCTGAAAAGGATACATACTGTGTAATTCCAACCATACTACTCAGAAAAAAGTAAAACTAAGGAGGCTATAAAAGATTAGTGGTTGCCAGGGGTTATACATTTCATTATACATTTGTTAAAACCAAAAGATACAACACCAAGAGCAAACTCTAAGGTAAGTTATGAATGTGGAGTAATAACAATGTGTCAATGTAGCCTCATCAATTTTAATAAAAGTGGGATGTTAATAGTTGGGGAGGTTATGCATATGGGGAGAAATGGCAGTAATGGGAACTCTCTGTAGCTTCTGCTTAATTTTGCTCTAAACTCAAAGTGTCCTTAAAGGTAAATCGATTCAAAAGGAAAAAAAAAAGTGTTTCTTCAAGTCTGGACACAGCTTGGAAAAAATGTTTCTTCAAGATTGGACATGACTTGGTATTTGATAAGAATGCTATGGATGAGAGAGAGAGAAATTACATCGCCCAGACTTCCACCTTAGATGACTCAGTGGATACAATCGATACATCCAGGGCAATGGGACTAACAAAAAGAAAGGGACAGAGCTAACTCAGAGGTAAGAAGTTGCAGAGGAAAGCAGCTTCCTGGTTTAAACTTCAAATACTGAGAGTCATTTGGCCCTTCACTTTTTCTCTTTTAGATTTGGAGGTCCAGGCTTTGTATCTTAACATGTTCCACTGGAAAATGAAAGCCATTGACAGTGTTAAGTAGAGCGTGATTCCAATAGAAAAATGCAATGGGCGTCTTTGTATACATAAAGGAAGGCATGATGACTTACAGGAAAGAATATGGTATGGGGGTCTGTAAGACCTGGGTTCTGAACCAGCCTTGGACACTGATTAGTAGTGGGGCAAATTATTCACAGCATCGGTCTCTTAGTCTGCTCCAGAGGGACATCTAAGGTGGTTGTGAGAAATATAAACCTTTTCAGGACACTGGCACGAAGTCAGTGTCCACACAACGGAAACACGTGTTGGGGTTATATCCTGGGTCCTTTTCACATTTTAACCTGAATTTGACAGCTGTTTAAAACTACAATGCAATTCGGTAAATGGAATAATGCTGAACATAGATATGGGACTTCCCTGGGGGTCCAGTGGCTAAGACTCTGGGCTCCCAACGCAGGGGACCTGCCTTCTAACCCTGGTCAGGGAATCCATATGTTTTGGGGGCTTCCCTGGTATCTCAGATGGTAAAGAATCTGCCTGCAACACAGGAGACCTGGGTTTGATTCCCAGGTCGGAAAGATCCCCTGGAGAAGGGCATGGCAACCCACTCCAGTATTCTTGCCTGGAGAATCCCATGGACAGAGGAGCCTGGTGGGCTACAGTCCCTGGGGTAGCAAAGAGTTGGACATGACTGAGTGACAATCTTTATATATGGAAGTGATGATGTACTAGAAATCTTCTGAAGCAACCCAGAAGTGAAGACTTGGTGACATGGCATTACTGGAGGGCATTCCACTCTTTTCTAGACAGCCTATGGCTGTTCTTTTGCATAAACCACACTAAGAAGTCAGTTCTCGAGACGTTTCAAAGCCAGAAACCACAGGACACGTGTCCTTTTCTCTTCTGCTGCTTCCTTGCTCTTTCCTCCCGCGTTCTCTTCTTACCACCTTCCCAGTGACGAACCTTTAGGAGATTTACCTGCAGGTATTCCTGCTGCTGCTGCTGCT